>MQRK01191458.1:102334-118242 GCA_001938485.1 Girardia tigrina | reverse complement strand
GTCTTCAAACTTTTTTGATGGACCTGATCGCTCTTTGTCTTCTGTGTCAAAATCGCCACTTTTAAATCGTGCAAACCACTGCTGATATACTCTAACCTCTGGAGCATATTCAGGATAAGTTTCTGAGAGTAAACGATGTGCATCTGTTGCACTTTTCCTTACATTAAAGAACAAAAGCAAACCTCCTCGCAAATGCTGTTTTGTTGGAACGTAATTTGACATTTTAACTGTAATAAAAAAAATTTGTGTGTTTACTAAAATTCAATAAAATTGACTATTGACTACATAAATAGATATGAGGTTAGTAACAAATTCGAAATGAGGTAACAAATATGAAATGTGGTAAGAAATACGAATATAAAGTTATTTCGTAACAAATACGAAATTAATTAGTTGTACACCTAATATTTCTCATTTTGTCTTATTTTAGTGCTAGAATGTGTTATGGAAGATTATTGTAAAGATGATTTATAAATTCAGCATTTTAATTTTAATTTATTTTTTATTTATGATTTTAAATCAATTCAGAATTTTCTGAACACTATGAATGTTCTAGTCATGAAGAGTTGGGAAGCCATTTGAACAGTTCTTTAGCCAATATGACAATTCAAAACCAATTAAATTCAATCACTACAACTATATCTTCAATTAAAGACTATCATAAAAGTCTTCACAGGGGTCACTCCCCGTGCCACCGGGATATCTCTGTTCTGTATTTATTACTGACCATCGGCACCGTATGGTTAGCTGGCCATTTATTCAATTTTACCAAAACGTAAAAAAAAATTTATTCTTTATTTATTTTTTAGTTTTTATTCATTTTTAAATTTTAATATAACAAAATTGTTTGTAAAATAATTGATTATTTTCTAAAACAAATCAAAAATAATTTTAAAACAAATAGTAAATGTATAATGAAATTGGCAATTAAGGACAAAATAAAATTTTATTACCTTTTTTTGTTCAAATCGCGTGGAAATTTTGTTTCAATGAATTTATTTGTCATAAGAATCTTTAAACGATCATATAAAAAATTGAGAAATTACTTTTCTTAATAGATCAAGAAATTGTTTTTATTTTTTTATTATTGGGTGTACAACTAATTAATTTCGTATTTTTTTGTTAAAAAAACCATTTATTTAAGTATAAAAGTGAAAAAAATACGAAATTAATTAGTTGTACACCTAATATATATATTTTTGAAAATAAATGTTGCTTAAAATTATTTTTGGTTACCGTAGTTTTACTAATTGATGCGAGATTTAATAATAAAAGTAAAATAATAAAAATAAATAAATAATGAAAAGTATAATAATAAAAATTAAAAAAAACTTAAATATAATTTTTTTTGTAAACCATGCTTATATTTGATGAATAATTATCATACATCTACTTATTTTGATTTCGAATAAAATTTTCTGACTGTTTGTCGATTTCATTCCGGTATTTTGAGTTTTTCAAGAATTTTGATTAATTAATTAATTAATTAAATATGTCATTTAAAAAAATTATTATTACAGATAATTAATTTTTAGAATATTTAAAACGTCATTATTAGGCCATAACGAAAATATGAATTTTAAATCTGCTTATAAAAACAAGCAATGATTATGTAATCGATGAGTAATTGTGTCATCTTAACACACTCAATAAGTTTGTTTAGTTTCTCGAGACTTGTTTGAAAATCAATCTTAGGATTTACAGATCTGATATATATCTTATATATATATATATACATATCACTCCCTTCAATAATTATTAAACTGAGCACTAAGAATTTAAAAATTATTTATGTTAATGTTTTTGTTCAATCTGCAAACGTTTCTCTACTCTGCAAAATTACTTCAAATTACATCATGATCAAGTTCTTGGATTCTTCAACAGATAGGACGAGACGCTTCTCATATGTGTATGTTGAATAACACCCATTACATATAAATTGATATACGAGATCCGAACACAATCCAGATTGGGTATTGAAAAATATATTTTGGATTTTATTTATTCGTGATATTATTATCATGATACTTTTTTTCCAATATCGAATTTTCCAGATCGTATGAGCCGATACAATATCATTTATTTTCTTTTGTAGAATTCCCAGTAAAGCTATTGTAATTTGACATCTATCTAAATTGATAAGATTTTGTTAATGTCTCGTTAACAAACAATTATTTGAACAAATTTTCATTTTACATTATTTTCGGATTTCATTTTAAAAAGAGAATAAATTATTTTGGAAGATAAATGTCTTATTCGGGAAGATAAAATATTATTCTAGAATATAAATGAATTAAACTAGAAGATAAGTTTTTGGAATGATACCAGCAGATAAATTTAAATGATTTTGTTTTAAATTTTAAAATTGAAATTTTAATTTTAATTTATAATTAAAAAAAGGTAAAAATTTATCTAAGAAAGGTAAAATAAATTGTATTACTATTATTTTTAAATATAAATTTAATCAAAAAGCCGTGAACTTGAAAATTTTAAATTACCGAATCAAGAAAAAGACAAATCAAAACAATAAAGAAGTCAGGAACCTAAAAGATTAAGACTCAGATGACTCAAGTGATGATTCCAGTGAAGAAGAATTCATCGAAATCCCAAATCAATCAATAACATCTAAGCAAGTAGATGAAAATAGTGCAAGAAGCAACAATAAGCGTTAAAAAATACAACGTACGAAAAGATAAAAAAATATCTAGTGATAAAGACTATGCGATGCAAGAAAATTTATGGGTTAAATCTGATCTACGTGACTTCCAAACTGTAGAAATGAAGCAATTCTACAAATGTAAATTCAAAGCTTCTTGTGAAGGCCCAGTGAAAATGTTCACGATTGATCACCACGACAAAGAAGACGAGTCAGTGTATCGATCAGAGACAAACCACAATAATTATCTGAAGCTAAACAATAGTGGAATACCGGATGAGATAAAAGAAACGATTGAGGCCATATTTGTGGGCTTTCAAAAGCCAGCTCAAATAAAAGTAAAACTAGAAAACAAATTTGCAAATAGACAGCTGCTTAATTGAATTCTAATACGCAACTTCCTCCAAACAATCAAGAAAAAAAAGATACAAAACATGATACCCTTTTAAAATGTAATTTTTATGGATCAAACTTGTTTAAAAATTAATTTAAATTAATGAAAACATTTTATCTTTTTCGCAATTTATCTGCTGGTTTAGTTTATTTATCTTCCGAATTAATTCATTTATCTTCTGTGTTTATTTTAATTTTATAATTTCGTTAATAATTCTATCTAAAAATCAATTTGATTTTAAAAATGATTTTATTGAAAGAAAAACATTTATTTAATCAATTTAAAAATAAATTTAAAATTAATGATTAAATCAATTTAGTAATTAAACTCAAATAACATCATTTCAATTTTAAATTTTCATTAGAAAACATGTTTCACTACTTTTGGGGTATCTTCAGTTCTGTATTTAATTAGAAAGTTATTATTTAAATAGAAAGATGACCATTAAGTCACAGTGTGTTACGTCAAAATACTCTAATATGATTGGACGAATCACTGCACAATTAAACTAGGTTTACAAAACTTTATCAAGAGTGCTTCAGTAATTGTGCTTTCATAATTGTGATCAAAGTTACTAATCAAAACCCGAAAATCATTATCAAATACCCTCCTCTGAGTTCCATGACATTTCACAATGTGATCCAAAATTGAACTTTTTCTACTTGATTGGGTATGTTCTGCAATTCTAGTACGGAGGTGACGATTTGTCTCTCCAAAGTACAAGGATTCACATTTGTGACATTTATATTGGTAAACTAAATTTGCTTTCATACTTAATTGTGTTTTAGATTTATTTGAAAAGTAATTAGAATTTTTTTTAGTTAGAAACAATATTTTAATTGTAACACCTACTGGGGCCTGTTTTTCTAAAATTCGTTTAAAATCCCTAGCAGCTTTGGAAAACGGAACTTTTAAATAATTTTTTTGTATTAATCTCTTCATCAGTTGCATTCAAATTTTTATCAATTTCGTCTTTTGATTTTAGATAAATTGACTCTACAGTATTTTTAATCATATTATTTAAATATTTCTTATTATAACCATTATTACTAAGTCTATTATGGAGATTATCAATTTATTTATCAAAAATTTCAAAAGAAGAAGTTAAACTTCAAACTCTGTGCCCTTAATCATATTTCTACTATATTTTGTGTCACAGAAACTACTCGGAGTGCTGTAAAGACCAGCGTCCGTTAGTTTTCTTTAGACTCCTGTCAAGGATCTATTCTGCTTCCTTTCAATCAAGACATCCAAAATTTATTTTATTTTTTAAAATTTTAAATGATTAATTATTTTAAACGTTTTTTAATATTTTATGTTGTAATTTAAAATGCAAATTATGCTCGAATAACTATTCATTACGAAAATTCACAATTCCGATTTTCTATCTGAATGGGAGTACCACATTTTCAAATACTAAACTCAACAAACAAAATTCAACATACCAATTTCAAAGTACTGAAATTAAAAATATTCCTTACTGCATTATTTACGCATTCCAAAATTGAACGTTTAAATTGACCAAAACCTACGAAATATAGGATACTGAAAACGTTTTTTAAAATCGGTGGTTCTATTAAATCATTTTTAATTGATTTGTTGATTAATGTCTTGATTGTTTCTTTTGTCAATTTCTTAACAATTAATTTTGAGTAAGTATTTTTAATCATTAATTTGTTTAATCGATTAATACAATCAAAACTTTTTGAAAAAAAATGATAATTACCAAGATCGATAAACTAATCCTTTAATCATAATCGAGATTCATGAAAATTGTTTGGAGTTGTTAAAAAAAACACATGGTCACTTTTTTTCTCTGAATCGAGGTCTCGTAAATATTATTACCCTTTTTATTTGTAAATCTAGACAATAAGTGTGTTTAGTTTATATCATCGATTATACAATCACTGCTTGCCTATATAATCATAAAATTTATAATTTCTTTTGACCTGACGATGACGCTCATACAGTAAAAATTAATTATCTGTAACAATAAAAAAATCTTTTATTTAAATGGCGTTTTTTCGTATTCAGAAATAAAATACCGCTATTTTTTAATTATTTTAATAATTGGTAAATGTTTGATAAATTAGTAAAATGTAATCTAGAATTAATATATTTGAAAAAAATGATAATGGATTGATAAGAATGAAAAGTGATATCATATTTTCGTATAATCAAACTGAGTGAATGGATTTAATAAATGTTAAAAACCGTGACAATAATGATTATAATTAAGCATCCTAATAAAAGTACTTTAACTAGACAAAGTTTTTGTTATACATTTAAAAGTGCTAATTTTTTTTAATCTCAAGGCCATATCTGAATGCTCGAAAACGGGAGTTGTTGGCGGATTTTTCGTTACCTCTTGCCATTACAATTATGTCTACAATTGGAGCATTACTGTTTCGAGATATAAGTCGTAAGATTTTTATTTTTTTGATTGTTTCATTAAAAATATTTAAAACTATTTTTAAATTCAAAAATTAATTGAAATTTTAAAAACTGTTAATCATAAAACTATGAATAATAAATTATTTTATTATCCAGTGTGCTAATTAAATACCTGAATTCGAATAAATAAATAAGTACCCTTTATTAGAAAAAATCATGTTTTTGCAACCTCTATATGAATCTCATTTGTCTTGTTCCTTTTCAGTTTCCTCTAGGTCTTATAAAATGTAGTCACACTTCTGCTAGTGACTATAGTGTAGTGTCGTCTTGTTCACACATATATTATTTAATAAATAAATAGTATTATATTTTTTATACCAGCTGGTTACTTGGGACCAGTGCCGTTTTGTGGAACAATTCCTTAATCTGCCACCACCAAATAGTTTGCAACGTAATATAAATTAAAATAAATAAATAATAATTGTAATAATTTATATAAATTAAAATACTTAAAACATTAATAAAAATAGATTAATAAGAAATTGATAGTAACAAATTTAAAAAAAATAAACGAATAATTATTACTTACATTGAAATTATTGGTGAACAACCAAAAACAAGTTACTTAATATAATTCAACAGAACGATTATCCAAGGATTTCTCAATAAAATTCATCACATTTCTTATCAAGACAATAAGTTCCAGTACATAATCTTCTTTCTTTCTTTCTTTGACCTTAGCCGTTGGGCCGCTGGTGCATCCAATAATGCACATTCCTTCGCCACAATACATAATACACAAGCTCGATTTCTTATTAGGTCTATTCCTATCAACAAACAATTTTATCTACAGCATTCATTAGTACAAGAATTATATCATTCCTATAATTAATTCAAACGAAGAACCAATTATGAAAATTGGTCGACATAAAATTGAACATCATTTATTTCCTCGAATCGTCACAAAAAATTTTCACCAAATTTCACAAAATTTCTTTTAAAGTAAAAAGTAACATATCGTTTAATTTCTTCTCACCAATTTCCTTTTCTCGCGATCCGAATTATTACCTTTTTTTATTTTTCTGTTAAATAGTTTATTAATTAATAGAAGTTCATTTATAATTGTTTGTTTCTTTTTATTTATAATATTATACAAAATTGGATTTTCTTGTTATTTTTTTGTTATCTAAAAATAACTATTAAAAATGTTCTGCAGTAAATTTGACTTACATGTAAAACACTAACTCTTCAAATGGATGTCACTTTTTAGAGCATTTTCTCATTTTAAAAAAATGCGCTATTGTATTGTTGGGTATTATAATCTTTAAACTTAAATATTTACTTTTTAAAAACACAAATCTTTAATCTTTACTCTTTAATCTTTAAACTTTAATCCTACTCTACTTAATCAGTAGGTTCTTCCAACATAAATATATAAATGAATGAACAAAAATTTCTTTTAGAAACTTTATTATCAATAACACAAAATAACACACAGCTTTATATTGTTCAAATCAATAATATCAATAAACGTATTCAAAAACGGTTAAACAGTGCGTTTTTGTCAGATTACAGTTTACTAACGTCGAAACTATGAATCTTCTAAAAGGAACGATAACCGTCAATCCAAAATCAAAATAAACATTTTTCTCCTATACAGGATACTAAGTTCTTAGATTGATTTTTGATAAGAATAAAAAGAAAAGATTTATTAAACAACAATGAATTTTACTTCACTTCAAGCTAAACGCTTTAATACGAATTCTTCTTTAATTTTTTTAACAGTAGTAATTTTTGTGTGAATATGACTGAATTAATTATTGTTTATATACTAGTTTTAAATAACCTTGAAAATTAGTTTGCTAAAACAATTCTAAAAATACTTACAAATATTCTACAAATTTTATTTAAATAACTATAACTTTATAAAAATTATTGGTTTTTACAAGAGAATTATTTTCAATTTCTTTTATAAGTTTTTAGTTAAAATTTTAATTTATATTTTTCGTATCCCCACAGTATTCATCGCGTCCGTATATGTATGTATGTGTTTATCACAACAAATTACGGGTACCGGGTGCGTCCAAAACCCCATAAACTATATATTTTTGGATAAGTCTCGTCAACAGTAATCCGCACAGTTTTTTTTCAATTTTCGGGAGATTGAAGAAATATCGGATAAAAGTTTTTATCTACGAGTACTATGTCAGCTATCATAAGCCATTTGTTGTAAGAGTTTTTGATGTCTAGTTATTAAAAAATGTATTTGTGAAAAGAAAAGGCAAAATAAAAAAAATAATGATTGTGATTTTTTTGTCAAAGTTTTCTTTCAGGTTGAACATTTAATGAAACTTTTATGTATTTTATTAAACTGGTTTTTTGGAAAATACTAATGTCTCTATGATATTAACTATTTCATAGACCAATTGCAGTATAATACATTATGTGCAGTATAAAATATCAATCACAGTATAATAAACCATTCGGAGCATATTATACCATTCGCAATATACTATTTGCAGTAAAAAAATATTTAGAAAAAGAGAAAAAGCTCTGTACGTCACTCATCGCAGTGGGTACTGATCTTTATTTTTATAGTTGCTACAACAACAGTTAAGCCTTTTAAATATGTATCTTTTTCGTTAGTTGTGTATACTACAAATGGACTAAAATAAAATCGGTCATAAAATTAATAAATATTTCATAATAAATAAATTCATTAATAAAAAATTATCCCTCATTTAGCCGATTTAATTGTATATTTTCACTGTTCACCAAAATTACTCTTAATTAAACTATTAAAAAAATAAATAAAAAATACGCTCATAAAAAAGAACTCGAAAATTACACTATTAAAAATGAAGGACCTAGCATTCGCTCTATTAAAATTAGATCCGTAAAATTTGGTTTAAGTATACTTATTTTATTTTCCGCGAAATACGGACTAAAGGAAACATTTATTCTTGAAATGTAAATGTTATTGTTGTTTTAAAATTTAGAAGAACAGAAAGAGCAATTTCGTTCTCCAAAAAGTTCATTTTCGTTTTTTTGCAAATTCAATACAGAAAGATAATTAAATAAATTATTTCTCCAAATAAACTGTATTAGTTGAATTTTCTAAACCAAATTGTAAAAGTAAATAATAATTAATAATTTGATCCGGTTAAATGTAATTTATATCCTCCTTATGACAAATATCACCTCGAAACTCAAATAATTATTTGCCTTTTTGTATTTACACGAATCAATATTTAATCCTAAATTTAATCCTAAATCAATATTTAAAATTAATTTAATTATTTAATAAGTTGAGGGAGATTAATTATTAAATGTTTGAGATTTATTTTTTTTATATATATTTATTTACTACTCATGATATTTTGTTTTATTAATAAAGTATTACTATTATTATTAATTAATTGATTAATTAATTAAAATTCAAAATATCCTACCTACCTACTAAATAAAAAAATAAATTATAAAAAATATTCAAGTAACAAAAATTAAATTTCTTTTTTATAATTTCAGTTGATCCGTTTTACTACGATAAAAATACCTTTCGATTTCAGCCGGTCAACTTGCCGATTCTTAGTTGGAAAGCAATATTAAGTTGCGCTGCCCTCGGTTTTCCCTTATCTTTGTTATTTTTCATGGATCAAAATATAGCCAGCTCAATGGTAAATAGTCCCAGCAACAAGTATGTTATACATTTTAAATATAATAGTAGTCTAAATCCCATTTAAAAAGCAAATTATATAATGAATATTTTGAATCTATCGAAAAATACTTTTATTTTAAATGTATTTTATTTGAAAATAATTTACTTAAATTAATTAATAAATAATCTTATACTGTATTTTCACAGATAATAAATATATGCCTACTTCAGTAAAGTAAATCAAATACCAATCTTTGTGCCTAGGAAGTCTCTTAGTTGTCTCAGGGAACCACCGTAGAGAAAGAAGTGCTGGGCCCATAATTCGATATTTTTGGTTCTGTGACATTTTAAAGACGAGATAATTAGATTAATTTATTACTTTCATTCAAATATATCAAAGAAATAATTGATTAATTTTCATCTTTCCGCTACTTTTATTTCAACAACGACACTTTTTGTCATCAAGATTTAGTTTTTTGATGGATATCAAGTTTTACAATTCAAAATAATAATTTACTCAAAATTCAAAGCAAAAATTATCAATTCGATTCAAATGTAAGAATAAAATTCTGATTTTTTACAAAATCTTTCAAACAAATGTTGGGACAAATAATTTATTAAACTAAATTCAAATGAACCGCAATTGTAAAAATAAGAATGAAAACAATTAAATTTCAATTGACAATTTAACTCTCATATAAATCGAAATAATATATCAAAATTTCAGTTTTTTACTTTGGATGATTCTACTCTTACTAATCAATCAAATAATATTTTCTAAAAAAAACTCAAGTTCAAATAATTCAGTTAAAACTTAAAATGTAATTCAGTTAACAAAAAGTAATCGAAAAGGAATTTTTATCAATTATTAGACAACTTTAATTCGATAATCACAATTCTACTTTTACCAGTTCATAAATTTTCAATCACGTACATCAATTTCTTAATTTAATTTTATAACAATTGTTAGTGTTGATAAATGTGAAAGTAAAATATTACTATTAATAAATTATTAATAATAATTGAAAGAGGATAATTAAATAACGAACACGGAAATAGTTTTTTTTATTACTTTTATTGATTTACAATAAATACAACTGGATTTACCAGCAATAAAATTTATGAAACTTAATCAAAAGCTGTGACTTAAAAAGGAATCACCAATTCTGGTTAATCCTTGATAATGACAGTTGATAATATAAATTACTGAGTTTAAAAATATAATAAGGAATTAATGATTTTAAGAATATTGATTTTAATTAAATAATATAAATAATGAAGGAAAATTGTGATCACTTGAAGGAGCAAGATAATTATCAAATGCAGATGAGGCTTACTTCTTAAATTGGCTGTTCTCAGTTCCTGTTCGTTCGGCTGTTCTTCTCTTTCGTCAATTGAATTTTTCCGTCATATATCTCTGCAAGGGATAGTTCCGTGTCTTGGGTTCGTTATTTGAGAATCAAAATTCGTTCTTGTTAAATCTTAATTGAATATTGAAACTTTTATGATTTTTGATATAATTCCATATTTATTTTATATAATAACTTATGTCCGGTGTGGTTGCTTTGTTTATGTTATATATCACTATTGTTTATCTTAATTGATGAGAATTAACTTTGGATCGACCTCTAAATAATAGGGTGACTTAACTTTAATTGTACTTCTACTTTGATATTTTAATCAAAAAGCCATGAATTTAAAAATTTCAAATTACCGGACTAAGATGATTCCAATGAAGAAGAATTCATCGAAATCCCAAAACAACCAAAAAAATCTCAGCAAGTAGATAAAAATAGTGCAAGATCCAACAATAAGCATAGAAAAAGTGGAATGATCTAAAGGATAATACAATTAATCAATTCCTTCAATATTTTGAAAAAGAGTGGTACACAAAACATCCGGGTTGGTATGAAGAATTTGCGCCAGGATTACCAAGTAAAAATATTTGCTTAGAATTAACTAATGGTGTGATAAAGAAAGATATAACCACTCGCAAGCGTTTATCATTGGCTCGCTTTCTGGAATTAGTTGAGTCTAAGATTGTCAAAGATAGGTCGATCAATAGGAATCCGGAAAAACCAATTAGCCCGATTTTGTTTGACGAGGTGCCACCAATTAGTCACGAACTGTGGCTAAAAACATACAACACCACTCAAAGAGAAATGACAGCAGTGATGTCAAAAAACAAAGAGAAGATTCATTACATGGCGTCAGGTCGAAGTATTGCTACAAATTTACAAGCAGATTTAAAAGAATGTAGAAGGCTAAAAGGTACAAAGAGAAGATTCATTATATGGCGTTTATCTCAATTGCGGTGAGATACCTTTTCCAACCCACCTGTGTCTGTGTTCCTCACACAGACCCTTCTCGTCACGCAGGCACACCCTCTCATACCTTGCCAGCATCAACAACCCTTTCGTGCAACAAGTGTTATTGCCGCTACATATTGCTGTAAATGTGGGGTTCTTCAAATCTACAGTGTCCCGTCTGCTAGAACAACATGAACAGACTGGGATCATTGCAAATCAGAAGAAAGGTCGGTGTGGTAGAAAGAAGCCCATTGAAGAGCGACTTTCAAATCACATCATATTACTCAGCAAGATTGATTCGAAAATAACATCAGTTGAAATGAAAGAAAGAATTTTTATTTTTCCTTTTCTTTTCACAAATACATTTGTTAATAACTAGACATCGAAAACTCTTACAACAAATGGCTTATGATAGCTGACATAGTACTCGTAGATGAAGACAAAATATTTCTTCAATCTCCCGAAAACTGAAAAAAACTGTGCGGATTACTGTTGACGAGACCTATCCAAAAATATATAGTTTATGGGGTCTTGGACGCACTCGGTACCCGTAATTTGTTGTGATAAGAAATTTTCACATAAACAAGAACGATTTTTGATTCTCAAATAACGAATCCAAGACACGGAACAAATTGTATCAAGAAATTGTTGCTCTGCATATGGTGGGACATGAAGGGAATCCTCTATTATGAGTTACTTAAACCCGGAGAAACAATCATGGTACAGCGCTACAGTGGACATTTGTTGAAACTGAGCGAAAAAATCAAAGAATTGCTGCCGGAACATGGGCATTCGATGAAAAAAATCATCCTACTCCACGATAATACTACACCACATGTTGCGAAAGCGACGAAAAATAAAATTTTGGAACTGGGAAGGGAGGTTTTACCGCACCCGGCGTATTCTCCGGACATTGCTCCATCTTATTTTCATTTGTTTTGTTCTCTAAAACATACTCTGACTGGTAAGCGATTCAAACAAGAAAGTGATGTGCGAAATTGCATCGATAAATTCATGGCATTGAAACTAGAAAAATTTTTCACCGATGGAATTAGAAAATTACCGGAAAGAAGGCAAAAAGTAATTGATTTTAACGGCGAATACTTCGTCGATTAATATTTTTTAGTTCCTTTAGAAATTCTTTGATAAAAGTATTAAAAATAGGCTAAAAACATATGCATCAACCTAATATATATAGATAATTGAAAATATGTTTGTAGCTTTTATAAATAGAAGAACAAAGTGATAAATTTAGTTTCTTTTAGTCTTTTACTTAGGTATCTCATTCACACAGAAACTGAGAAATTTTGTATGGTCACATTGTGACAATAACAATACTTTCAAATCTGATACTATTATTAATTAATTACTCTGGGAAACAGAGTTTATGCTTCCTGTAAGCGTAAGTGATTCTAATAACGTTTTTCATGCTGATCCAAAAAAAAATAACTTTAGATTTGCTCCAGCACGTTTAGTTTTTGAGAAATGGCCTATTCTTTCTTTCCTGATACTGTAATTTTCGGGTAATAGCCACATTTAGGTCTTTGTTATAGTGATATAAACAAACTTAAGGATAAACATACCAGAGAAGTCTAGACATACTTTTCCATTCCCAAATAAATAAGTTTGAATTTAAGTTTTTTATTGATTTTTATTGTTTTGAATTACTTTTTACAATATTATTAGTTATATATCCCTTTGTGAATACACTGCGTTTCATAATTATAGCCGCAAACTTAATTTCTTGCAATCTATATCTAATACAATAATTAAAAAAATATTACTCATATTATTTGAAATATGTAGGTTAAACAATAAAATACAGGTGCAATAATTATTTTTGTTTTATTTAATTGACAAAATAAATCAATTTTGCGTGCATTTCATAATTATAATCGCACTTGTCATAAATTCTATTTAAACTGTAAGTTAACTTTACATTTGTATGTTATTAATGCTTTAATGCCTTTTTTATGATATATTACTATTCCTTACTTAATTAATGTATTTATTTGCTCATGTTAGCAATATTCTTCACTAGAAAACATTAACTGAAGCTGAAAAAGCCCAAATACAAATTCTACATAAAAAGGGAGAGCACAAACGGGAAATTGCTTGACTAATTTGACGTTCATATTGCGTAGTACGAAATTTCTTGGCTAGTCCAGCCACTTACTGCTAAAAAGAGCATACTGGATGTCAAAAAAGACTCAGTAACTGTACCCATCGCAAAATTACTCAAGCTGTTTTGAATTCTAACAAGAGCCACCTGAATATGGAAAATCTACGATTTGCAGGATCAAAAAATATGCGCAATACATTGTACGAGAAAAAATGCTGTACATATAATAATAATTTCTATATATATTATCTATATATATCTATATATATATATATTATACACGTCTGCTGCCACGCCATAAAGATGTCAGATTTGATTTCGGTCGAAAAAATATGTCTTTTGACTGGACCACGGTTGTGAATTTTTAAATTCGGTAGTAATAATTATTTTTAAAGAATTAAGGTGTTTTTTATTTTTAATTTTCCTCATCAGGTCACCTTAAGTGATTGTTATGCGAAAATTGGAAAATAGATCGAAAAACCTTTATATAGTTAATTTTAAATTTTATTATTCTCGTAAATTTTAAACAGTTTTCTTTTTTACTGTATATCTTGATCGATAATATTTATATTCGATTTTTGAGTGCACAACATTTATCTAAAGAAATCTAATTTTTTTGTATTTATTTTCTATTTATTTTAATTATTTAGAGAATATTTAAATTAGAACATAAAGACAAAATATAAAACTATGTTAAAAGTTTATGTCTCAATTTCTGTATCGTCTCATCTCCTCTTATTATGCAAATTTTCCTAATTCTCTGTAAAAGTCAAGACCAATTAGTTTGTCTATCAAATTATTACAGTTCAAAATAAAGACAGTCTTGAAAATTAAACTTAATTTTACGGAATAAGTTTTATAAGTGAACATTTTTGATTAAAATCAAAGCTAATTAGATTAAAATTAATGAATATTTGAAATATTTAAAATTAATTTAATTATCAATTTATAAATGTGTGGCATGTTGTATGTTAATTTTATATTATTTTATAATTTTTATATTTTACTTCATTAATTTACTTATTTTATTAAAGTTTTCAATATATTTTGTCAAATTATATTATTCTATATTACCAGTCATATTTAAATAAATATAATTAACCCTACAATGCGCAATTTTTTTAATATATGCAACACACGCGGCCAGTATTACAAACTGAACTGTCATTTTTGTTGACAAAATATATTGCATCTATGACTTTATGGGCAGTTATCATTCCATAGACAATGTTTTTGGCTCACAGTATGTAAACACTCAAAGAACATCACGTGATTAAAAGATATTGAGGTAAAATATGGTTGATTCAAAAATGAATCACGGCGCATTGTAGGGTTAAAAATAAAAAATAAATAAAATTTTTTTTGATATTTAGAAATAAAAATATAGAAAAATTATTACCGCAATATAAAGTAAATTATAATTAGAAAATAAGTTAGACGAAAATAATAGTTTTTATTAGAAATGCTAATAAATGATTTATTAATTAAATTTCCTTTATTAAATAAAATAATGAGAAGATTATCTCTTAAAATTATTTTAGTGAAGTTCTTTTTTACTATTATGAGTCTTATTTCTATTTTTCAATGAACAGTTTTTGAGTCCGAAAAGTAATTAAAATATTTAATTATAATCTCTAGAAAAATCCATAGAATGAAAATATCTTAATAATAGAAAATAAAGATTTTTTATAATTACAAAAATATAATATTGAAGAGACGAAAATTATGAACAACCGCAATAAAATATTTTAAACATTAATAAATTATTATGTTTTTTAACAAAAAACACAGATTAAGATTAAGTATTTTTTATATTATATATTTTATGCCGAATTTGTATAATTTTCAGATTTTTAACCACTTCTGTGGTCAACCTCTTGGAAAAAAGAGGGTAAAAAAAAGCCACCTTTTTTTCACTATTATGTTTTTTTATCATATTTTGAAATATAATAAATCGGTATAAAACATAAATAAACAATATTAGGAGAGAAAAAAAATCAAAGGACAAAGGAAAAAATGTTTCATTTTCATCAAACATATTTTATTTGAATCAAACATTACCTAAAAACTGAAACTTACATAAAAAATTATTATTCTTTTTTTGTATGGAATATTTTGAAACATTCCAGACATAACCCTACATTACAATTAGGGCAGTAGGTTCGGGTTTCTCTTCTTATTATTTTGCCCTTCGCGTCCTTCCGCGAGCAACAAACTTTGCACTCTCTGGTAGGTTTATCTCTTTTCTCCATTGGGGGTATGTATTCCAAAAAATGCCTTTCCAATAATCGCGATGTCGGTGGTGTGTATGATTGACGTCCAAGATATTCTTCTGTTGTCGCATATTTCTCCAATATTTCTTCAATTAGATCCAA
>MQRK01191458.1:2249-14922 GCA_001938485.1 Girardia tigrina | reverse complement strand
CCCATCACCCTTCGCAGCTCCTAATTCTGTACGAACTTTAAAAACAAACGACCGGGCGACTTTCAAAAATGTAGCAATTTCTGAATCGGTGTGTCCTGCAGCTAATGACACAATAACTAGATGCCTTTTCATTTCATTCGTAAGAGTAGCTTCTGCCATGTCTACCAGCAAAAATAAAATTATGTAATTATAACACACAAAAAGATATGGTGTCTATATTACGTGTTCTCAAATAGCTGCCGCACCCTGTATTCCTCAACCCAATATATCATTAGTTTTATTTTGTGTTGAATAAATGTTTTGAAGATCATTGTCTTTTGATGTGCTCATTAATGTTATTTTTATTAATCTTGTTATTATTTATATAAATAAATAAATATTTTTTCTAATATCAATGAAAAAAATTACTTTTATCTACTATTAGTTATTAGTAAAAAATAAAATTTTAATTCATTTTTAGAGATAAATTTTCAATAAATTTCAATTATATGGAAATAAATACTTATTAGGTCAAAGGTTGAACTTCCGTTCTTCAACCATTTAAAATAAAATTTTCTAAGTAATGCCAACTATTTATTTTCATAAAACAAGATGTATCTCTGAATTAAATACAGAAAATAAGATATTATATAATATATTACATAAGATATATATAATATTATATATATATATATATATATATATATATATATATATATATATATTACAGTTTATGGGTTGCAACAAACTTCTGTAATCAAACGTCGGATGAGCTCTACTTATTATTTGTAACTTTCTTTAAATTTATTGACACTGCAGTTAAAAATTGTAGGTTGCTTTTAGAAGGGAATATATTTTTGTGCGTATGTTTAAACAAACAATTTATAGATAAAATAAATTTGAATTGCTTATAATGGGCATTTTACTGTATATTAATTTTATATTATTTATCATTTGTATGTTAAAAATGGTTATTTCTAAATGAAAAAAAATCAATCAATATTTTTTTAAACAATTTACTGAATGAAGCAGAATTACCAATTACAATTCCCAATAAATGTTAACGAATGTTTCTTGATCGAAAACTATCCTTATCTAATTTTGATATTGTACGCTAAAACAGTTGGTTGAGAACTCCGTGAACATTTATTAGTCACATAATCAGAAGTGTTGCAACAATACATAATTTCAATTCAAATATTTATCTTTTATTTTTAAATATTCCAAAAGAATAGGTTAAACCCTTAAATGCATATTATTGTCAATTTTCTACATTATCAGTTTCACTTAATCTAATTCAAACACCTAAACGTATGTCTTATAGAATGCGCATTAATTGGAACTAACAATTAATCACGTGTCGATGAAAACATTTGACTTTTCTTTAGGCGGTAACTTATATGTTTTATTGTAGTGAGCTAAAAATATGTAAAAATTGTTCAGTTTATTTTATAATTTAAAACAAAAAATCATGCATTTACGGGTTAAATAAAAATAATTTCTTTTGTTCTAAAACTATGATGTTTGACTGATTTGTAATAATACTTATTATTTTTATTTAAATAAATAAATTAGATAATATGACATCTTAGAATAAAGTTTCTATTGAAGTTCATGAATTTAAATTTATTTCAAGTTTATAATTAACAGGACTTGCAAATCAAATGCACAAGTTATTTAATTCAACTTGTTTTTTGGTTGTATTGACGTGTTTTAGGCTTTTATCAAGAGAAATAAATCTTCCAGTTGAATCTTTACTCAGACATGAATACAAACGCACAAAAATGTCTCAACGGTAAGTCAGGTTCCGAAAATTGACAAAGTATTTTCCGAAAGACGGAAAACATGTTGCAATCTCAAGATTGTTAACAACAGAAATTTACTGATAGATTTAATAATTACTGATGAAAAACGTATTTATATAAAGAAAGCATGAAAATAAATATGCAAATTATAGTTTTAATCGCAGTTACATATGTGTAATTGCACAATTTTCAAATCAATGAACAAATTGAAATAGAAAAGAAATGAATTATGTACAGCTTTCCAACAAAATCGCATAAACTTAATAAACACTTATGAACTACAAAATCAAAAGAAGTTTATGATATGAGTATTCTAATGCATAAAAACACAATGATCCATGCAAGCAGGAATTGTCCACTAACAAAGTATTCATTCTATTCACGGATCATAATTTATGTGATAAATTCCTGTTTCTCGTTCTTTAAATATGATGATACTGTCGACTTGTATATAACTGACTTAAAAAATAATTAGCCACAATTCATAATGTTGCTTTCTCTTAAATTCATCAATATTTATATGCTTATATTCAACAAATTTATTATAATTATCATCCAAAATCTGATCTAATTTGAAACTGTTTATTTTATATAAAATATTTACTTTAAATATTATTGTTTAAAATAAAATTACTTTTTATTATCATCATTTATTTATAATTTATTTAAAAAAATATTTAAAATTTACAATAAATAAAAATTAAAAAAATTTAATATTAAATCTAAATTTGAATAAATTATTTGCAGATTATAAGAAATTAAATATTAATCATCCATCTGATTAGGAGAGGCACAATCCCAAATCAACATACAACATTTAAACATTCGAAACAACATACAAAATGTGATACCACACTTCCGAACAATTTGAGCCTCTGTACATGACCTTGGTTGGTTTGAGTGTTCTTTATACATAGGTATGTCTTGAGCGTGGTGTATGTTTTGTTTGTAATGATTTTTAAGGATTTATTTCATTATTTTTTTACAACATATCGACAATAAATGTTTTAAAAGCAACAACAGAAAAACTCAAAGAAGAAAAAGTAGAATTAATAAATTCTCATGAGGATTTAGTTTACGATTTCCACATTACGGCTAAAAAATATCGAAGTCCGTTTTTTTTATTAACGCTTACTGAATTACGCTACGGTTAGTTTTTATGCGAAAACGTTCCCTGATCTCTGTGTGGAAGCCTTTTCTCAGTCAAGCAGTGGACAACAAAAACTCTACAACGGTTATTTGAGCAAATACTCGATATCAGTTTTCCAACTTCATTTATGAATATTCTTATTGCTGTTCGGCTTATGTATTGGCAATCTCATCAATCCAATTCACACATATCAAGACACGAATTAATAGTTTCCTATTTCTTAGTTGGCCGTATTTTATAGTTTGGTTACATTCTTGGTGGTTAGCTTATCAAATAAAGAAGAATCCATTAGCGGAAAACATCTACAAGATCAATCAAACGAAAGCTTTGAAGCTAATAACTCGCATTCTCTTTTATTTACATTTTGGCATTAATTTCTTTCTTTATACAATCGCAAGAAGCTGAGAGAAGAGGCCAACGAATATTACAATAAAAGTAAAGACTATTTGCACTATCGTGATGTTTCATTGAACCGATCGCGTTATTTTTATGTTAATAGTTTGAGTTATTAACCTGAAGAATTTAAATAAATAAGAATATTGAAAATAAATATAAAAATAATAATAATTACTTACCGATGAAATTATAATGGGGATTATGTCTTATTAAAAGGTTTACTATGTTTGGAGTTTTTTTTTGACATTAATAAATTATGGAGGTGATTTTTATTTATTTTAGATTAAAGTGTTTTTAGTCATCATACTGTGTTAATTTTGTTCATTTTATTTCTTTTATCTCAAGTAAAAATAGTTGATCCATCGGTTTTACGGGATCACCTATTTTTACACAAAACATCAACATTCCAAATATTCCTTATAATAATATAATAAGTTAAATATTTTTAACGTATTAAGTAAAATTCCAGAGATAAATTTTTATTGTCAAAGTTTAATAAATTTTTACAAAAAATGAAATATGATTTTAAAGAAAATTTTATAAATGGATTTCATTAAATTAAAGAAAAAATTATTTAAATTTGTGTGTAATTTTCAGTAATAAATTTTTGTGAGAAATTATAACTTCTAATATTGAATCAAACATTATCGAAAAAAATGTTAATGCAACTAACAGTCATAAGAATTACTTTCTTAATGATTGTAAAGAATACAAAATAACAAATAAAATTTATGAGATTAAATGTTGATAGTGGTTTGATAACCGATTTAAATTGGAAATCCTCGCTCTTTTATATTAAAGCAATATTGTATAATATTATAATGTTATTTTTTAATCTTAATCTTTAAAGACAAATATCTCAGCGTAGAATCAACTTTATTAATCGAAATAACATCAATACACTTTTGTCAACGTTGCACAAGTTTATTTATTCCGATTGCATAAAATTCTGACTTTCTGGAGGCGATGAAATCGTTGAAGGCAATTTTAGCATCCCTTTGGTTTTTGAAGTATTTCTCCTGAAGGAAAATGTCAAGATGTTTGAAAAATGGATAATCAGTAGGCGAGAGATCAGGTGAGTATAGTGGATGACTCAAAATTTGAAATTTTTTGAACCAACGGTGTAACATACGTTAGTTTGTGGTTTTATCGCCCAATGCACCGTTGACATTACGGGTGGATCCGATGCTTTGTGGCCAAGTTTGAATTCATATAAAAAATTGTTCATAATTGCGCTTTTTGCATATTGACCACCATTTAAATAGACACGCTATTTTAAAGTTAATATTTAAACAAAGTTTCATAGAAATATAGAGTTTTTTATAAGCTTTAAAATTATGTATCAAACATAAATAAATGATAAAGATTTATTTCAAAACATGATCAAAAAACGACATTATTTTTTAAAGAACCTAATAATATGCCCTGGGGTCAGTTCATGCAATTGAATCTGACAGACAGATTACATATTCCTGTGATGTCATGACATATGAAATTACCGGAATTCGAACTCTAGTGATGTCATAAAATGTGATACAATAGGAGTTCAATATTATTGAATGTGGTGAGGAATGACATCACTACAATTATAATTCTTCCCGCTTTATATAGAATAAACCAAAATAATAATTACATTTTAAAAAATAATTATTCTGTGCAAATTTTGAATATAAAATATAAATTTATATTAAAATTAAAAAATTTGAGATATCTCATATTTTATAACGGTCAAATTTTATATTTTTCAGCTTTTAATAATGTAAATAAATTAATACAGAAACATCAAATATTTTCAATTTTTTGAAATTGTTTTTAATTTAATATTTTTTAATATCTTTTTTTTAATTGAAAAAGACTTAAGAATTTTTTTCTTTTAATTTATAATTGAAATTAACTTAATGATTTTCAACTTACTTCGGGAAAATGTTAATTTAAAAAAAATTAATATATAAATTAAATGCAATAGGAAATTTTTAATTAAAAAGAAAAGGAATTAAGTTGATAATTTAGTTATATTATTGAAAATAATTTTTAGATTTTATTGGAGATTGTTAGAATAATTTGTTTTTTTTTTTAATTTTCATAATGTCACCTAAAATTTCATGGAGATATTACTTCAAGGGCTACTTATACAATTTTAAATTATAACTTTCAAACTTTTTCGTCAGAACAAAATCTTAACATTCCCCATTTTTTGAATTTTTTTAACTTTGCGACTTTTAACCCCACCAATATGATTTTTTGAACATTTATTAATATTAATAGTAGAATTTTCATTACAACAATGATTTAAACCGCTTTCACTGTTCAACATCTTCTTTGGTTTATATATTTTTAAAGATCATCCTAATATTTAAAAACAAGTTGGAAAAATTTTATAGCATTAATTAATTATAGGAATTCTTATTGGCCAAAATCAAATCTAAACGTTTTAAAAAGAAATACCAATTAATATGTAAAATTACATTAAAAAATTCATTATTACATTTGAAAATGTAAATATTACACTTAAACCATATAACAAATAAAACTATATTAGTTAATTAACAAATAAAAATAACAAATACAAAAAAATAATCACAGACCATAAAAATCATTTACATTAAATTCCAAGTAAAAGAATTTAGTCGACAGTTGACTTTGGATGTTTATTTATCATTGTCAAATCTTGATCAATCTTCATCGATTTTTTTATCTTATTATTTCATTATGCCACATGTATTAATGGGTAGATTAAAAAAATATACAATGGTTCACTACAGTTATGTTAGGAATATAGAAAAATTAGGAAAATTTTTGAAATAAGGTTAAA
This sequence comes from Girardia tigrina, assembly GCA_001938485.1. NCBI lineage: Eukaryota > Metazoa > Platyhelminthes > Tricladida > Dugesiidae > Girardia > Girardia tigrina. Next base: position 8,780 of record MQRK01191458.1, on the reverse strand, counting down.
TTAAATATATACAAATTAAAATTAAGATATATTTAAATACGTAAATTTTGAAAAAGAAATTTTAAAAAATAGTAAGATCTAATTAAATTATTAAGAATTAAGAAATTTTTGAACATTTAAGCTTTGAAACAGAAGATACAAATTTCGATTAAGTCAATTCTTTCAAATTGACTCTTCTGTTTTGTATCTTCTGTTTCATAGATTAAATGTATAAATATTAATGATATAGAAATTCTTTCAAATTGACTCAAAAAATGTTATTGAAATATAACTTCTAAAAGAAAATCTAAGATTTATTAATAATGAATGAAGATATTATTTTATTTTTTTAAAGTAAATCAAAAGTAGAACTTGAAAGAAAATAAATTTTTATCAAAATGAAAACAAACTCTCGGGAATAATTAAAATTTTTTTGATACTTCAGATTAATTAATTGAGAGCAATTAATTAGAATTAACAAAACATTCATTGTTTAACGAATCTCACTTTGATTGTAAAATCCATCTTTCCTCAAACACGAAATTTTTTTAAAATAAAAATAAAAAAATTTATTATTTTTTTTCAGTCAGCTTATCCCCCTTCTCATTATCTCAGACGAGTGCCACAAAGAAAATTACATTTGTTCACGTTTTTCCAATTGATTCAACTGATTATGCTCTCCGCACTCGGATTCTCCCCCAGTCCTTACATGAAAATGGGTTTCCCAATTATCCTTTTGCTTCAGATTCCTATTAGGTTTGATGATAAATATCTGTTTTATTTATTTCTTATTATTATAAATTCAAAATTTTCTATTTTTTACTTATCTAAATAATTGGTATAAAAAGTTAACTCAAGTATTGTTTTTATATTTTTTTTGATTGTCAGATGTGTTTGGAATATCTCCAACATTATCGATATTAAAAGACGACATCAATTTTCAAGTTTTTATTAATCCAAAAAATGCACGAATACTCTTTATTTAAACAAATTTAATCGAAATGAAATTAATTTATTTTTTTAATTTTGAGAAACTATTTATTAATTCATTTTAATTGTTTTAATTTCAGACGATTAAATAATTTTATTTTCTTTTAATAAACCCGAAATTTTATCATGCTGAACATAAACTTTATTCGATTATTGATTTTTTTTAATTTATAATTCTACTTTTAATTTAACTATTTTTTCGAAAATTTTTAATGTATTTTCTAAAAATTCCTAAGATCGATGTAATGTTTTCGAATTGCATTTTAAACGAAAAATCAATTTTCATTAATAGAAAAAAAACTTATTTCTAGTATTAATTAAAAATGAATTTAAATAAATTATTTAATTGACAAAATTTTTAGTCGTCAGACAGGTTTTTTAATCTACCTTTAATAATTTTCTTTCGTTTTAATTTCCTAAACTTTGTAGTTTTAATTTGTTATGATAAATAAATAATGAAATTATTTTTTGTGAATTTTCAACTTTATTTCTTTCTTTTGAAATGATTAATTTTTTTAATTAAATTTTTAATTCAAAAATATAATTAGAAAATAATCATTAATTATTTTAAATTACGTTAAAAGTAAATTTTAAAGTCTGATTTTATTTTATGTATTTTAAATAGAAAAAATATTTTTTAAGAATAAATTTCAAAAACACTGTATTCGGTTTTAAATACTTATTATCAGATAAATATGTAAAAAATTCAGTTTTTACACTCTAATATTTTAACATAGTATACTTTAATGATTTGCGTCGGTGGAATTTTGAAGGAATTGTACACTCCGAATTGGTTCCGAATGATTGTGCCATCATCTCCAAACTGTATTGCCAACAATTATAAATCAAGTTATAAATCAAAATCGGGTCTTGATGCAGCAAGACAATGCTAAACTCACACAGCCAATAAGACCACTGACAGCAGCCATTCAGGAAAGGTTGAAAATTCCAGTCAATTGACGAAGTCGATGAAGTATACGACTTGATTTTTTATTCAAAGAAGCCAGAATAGTAGTTCGAGCAGATTATTAAGCTAGCATTTCAATGGCAAATGATTGTGAACAATGATGGCCTTTATGAATAGTTTTTATTTTGTAAATAATATTTTGTGACAAAATATTTTTTTCTATGGAGTCTTAGAACTTTTTGGCCAACCTAATAATTGCGCAAATAATCATTATTAAAACAAATTTTCTTTTAATAAAACAGTTTATATTTATTTAATTAATAACGTTGTGTTAGATAGTTTGATTATACTGGTTATTAGAGAGAGTAAGTTTTACAATTAACAACAAGCATGATTCAAGTATATCTCAAACATACCAACCAAAATAAATATCAAACATACAGTATGTAGTAATTATCCCCCTTATTTGAATGTTTTTGACCATTCAACATTGCTTATTAGAGTTTTGCCATCCTCAAGGGGTTGATATATCATTTTCTTAATGATTGATGAACTGACGTATTGATCGAAATTTTATTTTTAATTAAAAAATTTTCTAGTTTTTATATTCTTCTGATTCTGAATATTTTTGCTTTTCAATTTCATCAGTCAGCATCGTTCTTGTTTTTCCCTCTGTTTCTCTGTTTGTTCATCAATGTTTAAGCTTCTCGTCAAATATAATTTATAAAGGGGGAATTCCCGTTGTATTTTTGATATAAATATTTAGTATAAATTCATCCAAGTCATTGTGATTGCTCTTTTTTATTCTAATATGTTTTGCAACTGGAAAAGTGCAAACTGCCTCTCTTTGACTCAGCTGATATTGTGATGAGACTAACTTGAAAATATTGTTATAATGTTTAATTTTTTAGCAATTTCGTGTCATAATTTTGACTTATAAGGTGTCCATTCATTATGAGCATACATAAATTTGTGGTTGATGACTTTCTGGTCGAATCATGTTTTGTTCTATCTCGTGTCGTAGAATCAGTAAGATTCGGCAATAGGAGAATCAGCTCGTTCCGCCAGCATATGATTCAGTCTCTTCGTTATGTAACATAACATCAATGTGAACATTTTCTATAAAATCAATAAAGAGATTGCGATGCTGACATCAGATAGTTCTTCAAACTGGAAATAATCAAACACCAAAAAAGAAGCTTTAAGAACTTGTTAGAAGTGTTATTAGAATTCATGGATAGTAAAAGTACCTTCTTTATGTATCATATGGCTTAAATATCTTGACCTTATGTGTTATGCACGTTATTTTTTAAACTCTCTTTTTACTGTTTTAGTAAATTTAATTTAATTCATTTTATCATTTATAATTATAATAAAATATGTTATGTAATGATTTTCAAAAGATATTTACTAAACCACTTATAAATTGCACTAAATGCAAAATATTCATTTAATATTTTTAATCTCAGTGTTATGAAACGATTATCATGAAACGACCTAGCATTATCATTATATTAATATATTACTGAAGTCTTTTAGAAGCATCGAAATTTTATTCAACAACAATGACAGTGAAAAAAATAATAGCTTCTCTACAACACAATTCTGAGAAACCTTATTTTCCACTAAAACTGTTGTAAATAGTAAACTAGCATTAATTATGAACTTTATTATTAGGGTGAACCAAAAGTCTTTTCGTATTTTTTATTAAAAATTTAAACATAATTTTACAAATAAAAAACATTTAAGTTTCAAAGTAAAGGCCCTTTGAATCTATAGCTTGAACCCATCTATGGGCAAGTTGTGCGATCCCGCTGCGGTACCAATCCTTGTTCTTAGAAGCGAAGAACTGGTGACACCCGTTTTCGACCTCGGCCAGATTATTGAAGCTGCGACCACGAAGCAAGTGTGCCATGAAGCGGAAAAGGTGATAGTCGGATGGCGCAAGATACGAACTATACGCTGGGTGTGGAAGAAGTTCAAAGATTTTTGATTTTTATCTTTGTTTGTTTGGCGGTGTGCGGTTTTGCATTGTCCTGTTGTAGAAGAACTCACTTTCGATTGATCAAAGCGGGGTATTTCTCGCCAAGTGCCGCATACATTCGATCAAGTTTGGCGCAGTATAGGTCAGCGTCCATGGTACGACCATTTGGAATCAGCTCGAAGTGAATCACGCCTTCGAAATTCCACCAAAGACACAAAAGTACCTTCCTTGAAAAACGATTTCGTTTCGCTACCGGTTTCGCTATTTGTCCGGGGTCGAACCATTGATTTTGTTGGTCTGGATTACTGAAGTAAACTCACTTTTCATCGCAAGTTACAATTCGACGGATGAAACGGTCATCGAGCGGATTTTCAATCAATTTTTGACAAGTTTCAAAACACTTTTCGGCTTGAATTTGTGTCAATTCATGAGGCACTTCTCTACATCGTCTATTGACGTTGCCAAGAGCGTGAAGGTGCCGTACAATGGATTTTTGAGGAATATCAAGTTCGCCCAATAATCTGCGAGTACTTATTGACGGATTTGTCTCGACAGCTTCACGAATTGCTCCGGAATCTACGGTGATAGGTCTGCCTGATCGTGCATTGTCTCCGAGGTCAATGTCGCCTTCGTTGAACCTTTTGAACCAATTTTGTGCAGTACGATTTGAGACTACATTATCGCCTTCAACTTCGCATATCTTCTTTGTTACTGCAGTTGCGTTTAAGCCCTGTTTCCAGTAATGGCGTAAAAGAACACGAATTTCAAAATTTTTCCCTGATTTTTCTAAAAGACCATAAAAATTATATTAACGACTAATTAGAAGTTTTAATATATATCGTGATAGAGCAGTTCAAGAACTTTAAAAACATATAACACATGTATATAAAATATAAATATATAATAAGAAACAATTGAACAAAAAGGCGTAGAAAATACGAAAAGACTTTTGGCTCACCATAATAGTAAATAAAATAAAATGATATCAAAAATAAACAAAATATAGAAAAAGATAAGTAAAGAAATTCAGTTAAATTTATTCTCATAATAAAAATCTTATTATCAAGTGAGATAATATGCACGATTCTGGAATGTATTTGAAATGTTTTTATACATTTTTATACATTATATTTTATATACAATGGAATTTTCTAAATAATCTGGAAGACTTGTCCTGAGACGGTAAAAATTCACCTGTCTCAAACCGAAGGAAATTTTCAAATCTGAAAAATGTATCTTTATGGATTGCCGGCCAAATTTATTACTGTCGTACGTGATCTCATTTTGATATTCGCAATAAAAAAACGAATTCGGAAATTGAATATTTATTTACAAATACATTAATTGAAAACACAACTTTGTCCACCGTGTAAAATTGTCGCTGTGTTGTTTTCTCATCTTTTATTTGGTTTTAAAATTTTTTAACACATATTATTTAGACGACAGAAATAAAATTACTAAAATTTTCAAATAAAAAAAATTATTACAAAAGTAATAATTAAAAGTAATGCTTTTTTAACCTTCCCGTATCCAAGGTGGTAAAAATGACACCTTGTTAATCCGTGCCGAATTTGCTTTAAATGTTATCAACCAAAGTGAAATACACACTGACATCACGCTGAAACCCAGTCTTAGTTTATATAGTACCCCCACTCTTTAAAATACTCTTATGAATTAGTATTAGCAAATTTGACACGGATTACCAAGGTGTCATTTTTACCATCATGGATACGGGAAGGTTAACTATAAATATATTAAAGTTATTGCGTTCTAAAATCAGTGATGAAATGAAGGCCGCCATTACATTGTTTTTTAGAATCGTTTCCATAAATCTTCCGAATAATTGTCAATTTTAATACCGCATATGTTGATTTCAAAAAAACTCACATCTTTTGATTTCTTTGGAACGATTAAATATTTGAATTGTGCTCAATTTTGATTTCTTTTCTCAGTTGGACTTTCTGTTGAGGAATCTCAATGCACGCAACACTTATGATTATTTGTATTAAATTTTATATGAAAATTTTTAAGTATTACTTCTCAATAAATTGGGTTTAATATGAGAAAACGTTACACAAATAAGGCATTACCAATTCTGAAGCATCAGTTGATTACAAGGTTTAATAAGATATACTATTAGGTGTATAACTTAGTTTTTGGATTTTTTTGCAGAACAGACAAGTTTATTTATATGACATAATAAGTTTTATTCTAATCAAAATATTTTCCATCGTTTATTATGACTTTTGACCATCTTTCAGGCAAATTATTAATTCCATCGAAAAGAAGTTTTGGTCTTTTGATGCGATCCATTGTTCCAGTCATTTTTTATATGTTCCTTGTTTCTGAAGTGCTGGTCCCCAAGAGCGCTATGTATTGATCGGAACAGATGATAATATGATGGGGCACAATCTGGTGAATAGGCAGCATGCGGTAGAATTTCCCATTTAAGTGCTTCCAACGTGTTTTTTACTTGTTTTGCGACATGTGGTCGAGCAATATCATGGAGCAAAATCACTGTGCGCTCTTTGTTGGCTGGAATAGGACGTTTCTCCTTCAATGCATCTTTCAATTTCATTAACTGTTGTTGGTAACGTTCTGCATTAACAGTTTCATTCGAATTCAGCAGCTCATAGTACAGTACACCTTTCTGATCCCACCAAATGCACAA
>MQRK01191455.1:14007-26399 GCA_001938485.1 Girardia tigrina | reverse complement strand
ATATATATATATAAACATTTGGCATAATTAAAAATACAAGTAATAATTTTGTAATAGTAATATTAATATATGAAATTTCGAATTATACAGGGTATTTCATAAATAAAAATGTAATAGCGAAATCCATATCGCTATGAGATTATAATTTAAAATCCTTGTAAGGAATAGTAGCTATATTTTAATATAGATATTTTTATCTTAATATATTTTAAAGTTTTCCATTACAAAAAACAATAAATACGCATTAATAACACGCTTTTTTTAATTTCTAAGTATATATATTTATTATATCCATATTTATAATACGGTTAAATTTAGAAAATTGTAAAATTAAAACTCCTTAAAAAAGAACTTTGTTTTAATATTCTGAAAATTTCAGAAGTCTAAAATCAAAAAAGCACAAATTTTTATTGAAATAAACTTTGTTTGATGACTCAGAATTTTGATGAAGTTTGCGCTACAAACAGCTTTTCTAACAATCCTAATTATAATTTTATATGCTATATGATGTATATCAAAAAATAGTCACCAGTCTGATTGTGGCAGCTTATAGTGAGGCTCATCAGGTGGAACTGACAAAAAATAGTTAATGATAATAAATATATTATATTAGTATATTAATGAGTGAAAAATAACACGACACTTATAAAAAACTAAAAACGAATTAAAATATCATGCATGCTTAGACTTTCATATTCATTTCCACAAATGTATTTCTTACGCTTTCATAGGGTAACATAGGTACTATATGGGCTGATGTTACTGTATATTGAGTAGTTAACTGTCGAATGTTATTTGTTAAAAATTAGAATATATATATATATATATATATATATATATATATATATATATATATCTGTATATTTTACTTTCCAAATAAAGTCTACTTGTGGAAAATATTATCTTGCAGAGATTAAATTTCAAAACGTGTTAAATTATCAGACAAAATATTTTTTTGGTTTTAATCATCAGTTTATTAAAAATATAATTCGAAATTTATTGTTTTACATTTTGTAATTATTTTTTAAAGATCTTTTATGTGTAAATTGATAAATATGTATAATAATGATGATTTATTTTTCAGACTTGGTACATTTATTACAGGGTTATATTATCTGATATGCAATGATTAACAATAAAACCTCTCATAATGTTTGTAAATCACCCATGGTTATAAATTATAGTTATTGAAATCAATATTATTTTAAAAAAAATATTAAATTTTATATTGGTTTTTATGTATAGATTTTATATTTTTACATTTGAGATGTATAATAAATCAACCACTAAACAGTATATATTTCATGTGAATTAATACTATAATTTCAAAAATACTATTAATGCTGCAATTCACGAGACTAAAATTTCTTAGAGAAGCATTTATCTCACTGTGCTTGGCATGGATATTCAAATGATACATAAACAACCGCATCTCAACTAGCGAAAGAAAACTCGATATAATTAACGACATCTACCATTTGATAAATTTACTTAAACTCATTATTGACATTTTTACAACTTTCGGGAATTAAATCAATTAAAATTTAGATTAATAATAATTCGTTTATGGCTAATAAACTGGTCTTTTAAGATTTGAATGTTTTTGTTTCATCTCGCTTATAAAAATCGGTTCCAACTTATACTCGATTAAATTCATAATGCAAAACAAATCAGTGTTTTTATAGATACAATTCATCGTCGCTTCCTTTAGTAATTTAGTCGACAATTTACATTTGTATTTCCGTTTGAAACTCATTTCCAATTTGAATTTTCTAACAATGCTTTTTTCACAAAAAATTTATTGGATTAAAATTTCTTTTACTACCATAATTTGCCATGTCGCATTAACTCAAAATTTCTTTACAATCTATAATTTCAATTAAATTATCGCAACAAAATTTCATTCATAAAAAATATTCAAGTAACGTAAAACAATGTTCAAATTTTCAAAAATAATCAAACTCAAAAAAAAATCATTTACATTATACAGGAATTTTATTCATTAAAACAACCTCAAGGTCATTTTAATTTCATTCATTTAATAAAAGTTTTTCAATTTTACAAAAATAACCAATTTTGGTTTTTAAAAATTAAAAATACCAAATTGCCTTTTTTTAAAGATTTTCATTCTATTTACCAAATTCTGAGTAGTTTAAATGTTTCCTTTTTCGAGAAATTGTCAAAATTAATTTATTCTATTGAAATTCGATATTTGATTTGAAAAACGATTCGATTAATTGATTTGTGTTATCCTCCGTTTTGATTGATCCAAAACAACTCAAATCTCGAACACATACAGTAATACTACATCTAATTTACAGAGTTAGTTGGACTTAATCGATCGCTTATTTATTTAGATCATGGCTCTTATTATTTGTCTAGAATAAGTAATTTTAAGCAGGTGCGTACACAGGGGATATTAGGGGGATAAATTACTTCCCAAAAGTTTGAATTATGTTATTAATTTTGCAAGAATAAGTTAAAATGTTTAAAAGTTTCAAATACGAACTATCCAAAATAATTAATATTTTCCAAATTAAAAAAATCCCCCCCGAAAAAATAGAATTTTTATCTTAATAACATTAAAGTTTTTTTAACTGAATAATTTAGACACTATGGCAAAGAACCCCAGAAGACTTATGCTTCTATAATTATTCCATAAATGTATGTAATTTTATTTCAAATAAAAGTTCTTTAATGTTGTATTTCTATGTTAATATAAATTTCAAAATTTTAATAATAAATAATTTAATTTTTTTAAATTTTAAAATCAAAATAACCGTTTTTATTACGTAACATTATATCCTCCTGAAATATTTTTCTGCTTATACACTTGATTATATGTGTTCAGGAAATCAAAAATTGTTAATAATTTGCTTGCATCATGTCGAAATGTAGTAAGCCATCAAACTGTTAAACGAAAGTTGAAGAACTTGGTAGAAATTCATAAAAGCTTAGATTTTGTAGGCTCTAATCGAAGATGAAAAAAAATTTACTAAGTTGTCGGAAAAATGAATCAAAAGAATAGAAAAAAAAATATTTCTTGAAGAGGATGAAGTTTTATACATGAAAAATTTATATGAGGTTAGCAAACTTACTCAATTTACCTTCAAGGAAACGAATTAGTTTTAGACGGGACTTATCCTTCAAAATGAAATTGTGAATATATAAATTACGGTTTTTAATATTCAAAAATCTCAAATTTAAATTAAATATAAATATATATATATATATATATATATATATTATTTTAAATAACATATATATTTATAATTTAAAGTATTCAGCAATATTACACTACAATATCACATCTGAGTTGTCATAATTTAATGTAAAAAAATAAATATTATCTATTTTTGAGAAAAACGTACAGAGTAACTAATTTATTACTTAATTTCCAAATCAAAAAATGGTATAAAACATTTCTATTAAAATATTTTTTTTATTTTTAGAATAATAAAATCTTATTCTTCCTAAAATAAAACTTAGAATATTATTTTTTTTATTATTTATAATGTTTATTTATATAAAAATATTATTTTGTTATACTCCCAGAATTATTTTCTAATTAAAAAAAATAGTTTAATAAAATAATATTACTTTTTGTTATTAACATTTCATTTTAATTTTTATAAAAAGTTCGATTTTTAAAATCATTAAAAATTTATGAAATAAAATATGGAAAACAACTTAATAAAAATTAAATTTAATAAATTTAATAATTATAATTTATATTCAGATGTGAATTTTTCTCTTATTTTTATTTTATTTAAAGATTTCATTTTATATTTTTCATAAATTGCTTTTTTTTCAAAATAATTTTTATAATTTATTAATAAAATACTATTAAATTCCCCATGAAGTATTTTATGATGAAAGTACTAAGTGTAAGGTCAAGAATGAAGAATCGGAGGAGGGTCTCAAACCAATTGTGAAAGTGCCATATTCTGATGGGTTTTTTTAAAATTTTAACATGGCTTAAATAAGAGACAGGGAATCTGATTTTGTCATTATGCGATACAAAACCCTTTTTATTCGCTTATTCTGAGTATTTCCTCTGGGTCACTATTTAATTCACACCTGTTGGTAGTAGTACTTGTAGGAGCTAATAAAATACAAAATCCATTTGAGTTCCAAACAAAAAAGAACACAACTTTCTTCGGATAAAGACCGGCATTGGAAATGTTTAATTTGTGGTTTATCTGGCTTACCCGAAGATCTTTTTCGTTTCATATTGTTAAGTACCATCCATTTTTCATCACCCGTAACTATTTGTTTCAAAAATGGTTCGTTTTTTTTGCGGTTGTAAAGAAAATCTCAAATAGATATGCGATCAATTAGAATGTTTTCTCTAAGATTATGCGGTTCAATTGTGCTTCACTAAAAGCTCGAGGACGGTGGTTTTAGATATCTTCAATTTTCTGCTAATGCACGAGTTGTGTATTGACGATTTGTCTCGATTAGGATCTTGAGTTGGTCACCATTAATGTTGGAGAAACTGTCAGTGCGCTCTATGTCTTTGAGGTAGAAATCACTATATCTGACCTTAAAAGCTCTGAATTTAAAGGCTGATCATGTTATACATGTATGTATTTATGTATGTAAATTCTCTGATTAATTATTTTTAAATACTTCATATATTTTTATATCATCAAACTTAATGATTCCGATCTTCCTACAAGTTACATGATGTACTCAACAACATCAATTATGTCAACCGTGATCCGATGATTGAATTAATGTTGCTTGTTGAAGGTATGGTTATTCGCGATGTTCATTCACTTTAGTCTTATAATGTACTGACAGAAATCACACGGTGAGCTACGAAAAAAAGTGAAAGAAATATCCGTTTACACCCAAAAGAGGATGTGTCAGTTGAGTACGTCTTTTTTCCGTAACACTGCCTTATTTCCAGGCTTTGAAGCATACTCATAAAAATATTAATATGCTCGTGAAAGTGATCCGTCACTTGTACCATTACTCTTTCACCTATAATACCATGTATGCGGTCTTGCGTTGTCATGCTGAATTACAACTCCTTTTCGATTTGCCAATTCAGGACGTTCCTGTTGAATTGAATGAGCCAATTTCTCCTGCTGATCACAATATCTGTCTGAATTGATGGTTTCATTCCTCGGAAGGAGTTCAAAAAACACAATTCCTTTAAAGTCCCACCAGGTGGAAAGCATGACCTTCTTTTGGTGAATTTCTGCTTTTGGGATCGTTTTGGCAGGCTCACCACGTTTTGTCCATGATCGTCGGCGTTCCACATTGTTGTATACAATCCATTTTTCGTCACCCGTAATCAAGCGCTTCAAAAATGGATCACTTTGTTCTCGCTTCAAAAGGGAATCGCAAATGTCTATACGTTTCACCAAATGAATTTCTTTCAGTTCATGTGGTAACCACATATCGAGTTTACTGACGAATCCAAGTTTCTTTAGATGACTTCCAACACTTGATTTTGATATTTCCAGAGTCTCTGCAACTTCTCTTGTCGTCATATGTGGATTAGATTTGATCAGTGTTGTTATTTTGTCGCCATCAACTTCAACTGGTCGACCGGAGCGTGGTGCATCTTTCAGATGAAATTTTTCAGAACGAAATTTAGAAAAACAGTATTGACACTGTCGAAGTTTTAAGGAGTCACTACCATATACGAAACATATCTTCTTATGAGCTTGCACAGCGGTTTTCCCTTTGCGAAAATAATGCAACAAAACATGACGAATATGCTCATTTTGATTTTCCATTTCGAATTGACGGTAAAGTAATAAATTAAAACAAAATCAATTAATATTTTGTATAAACAAAGTCTGAAAATTGAGGTTTCAGAATACATAATTGAATTTAAATTTTATCACATCGTTTTATATTTTCAAGCTTTTTATTAGGACGTACTCAAAAACACAATGACTTTTTGGCCAACCCAATAAAATAATAATTATAAATTATTGAAATTAAATATAAAATTATTAATTAAATAATAAATGGATTATACATGATATTTTTTATTGTTTTAATTGAAATTTTTACTTTATCATTTTTTTGTTGCAAAAAATTATATCATTATTATGAATACAATAGTAACAATTATTTTAAGTAAATAATCGCATTTATTATATCAAATTAAATTAAATTAATCAGAAATTACATTAAATGATTGATAAATAAAAGAGTATATACTAATAAATATGAATAAATAGATGAATATATAAATAATGAAATACATTATTAATAAATCCAATAGATTATTTTAATCTGTCTTCAAATGATTCTTTATAATTTGATATCTGTAATATTTTTTTTAATATTTCAAAGATTCAATGATACTTCATAATTTAATAATAATAATTATTTATAAAAAATTATTTTCGAGATAATTCAATGTTTTTGAAAATTATTTATAGTAATTTCATTTATTCGTCTTAGTTGCTTAAGAAAGGTAATCAAAACTTCTTATAGATAAATTTGCTTAATTAAAAAATAATTTTTAATTTATTTATAAAATTAATTTGTACATATATTCAAATGTAATGGATAAACAACATATAAAATTATTTTTTTTAAATATAGTTTTTACATATCTGTATGATGATGATGATGATTATTATTATTATTATTATTATTATTATTATTTAGGAAGAATATAAGTAATATAAATTATTATTATCAAATTATTGTTTAGAATTATCATTCAAATTTTTATTAATTTATTTAAAATTAATTAAATATGAATCCAATCATTTTGTAATTAATTCTCGCATGTTTTATGTTTTTGCGTTTTAATCAGAATAAATTTTTGGTAACAAGTTTGAATTCGTATTGTTAATTCAATTTAGATATCGACTAACATGGCGACCACGTTCAGTTATTGGAAGAATCTGGTTCCCGAAACTTTCAATGGAGAAAATAACTTAGAAAAATCTAGCGAAGAATGCAGAAGATTTTTCGAAGTATCCGGCACCGACCCAAATCTAAAAGGAATTATGGTTAAGGCATTTCTTTCCAGAGATTTAATTCCAGTCTATGAACAAGTGGACCCAAATATCGTGGAGTTTGAGGAAAGACTCAGAAGAGCATTTTCCAAACCTTCATCGTTAATACTGGATTTTATGAATTTATATTCATACGAAAAAGGTTCGGATTGAGCAAATTTGTACTTCGATAAAATCTGAAAATTAATTAAAAAAATAATGTCACATAAATGGGATTAAAAAGAATTAATGGCGTATTTTTTGGTATATTATACCAAGAATAGCACTATCAAAAGGGAATTACGTTTACGAGATGTCAATGATGTGGAGCAGATCAAAGAAGTTATTCGAAAGATTGAGAGTATTGAAAGAGAAGAAGAATCAATTCAAATATCAGCAGTCAATCGAAAAGAAACGTTTGCCAAAATCGTACAAAAGCGCCAACAATTTTCAAATTCACGGTTAGTAAAACCACCTATGGAAAGGACAAATGGAAGAATGCAAACAATGAACATTCGAGAAACCCAGTTGCATGTTGAAGCCTTACATTATATGTGGTGTGGAATTTTTAAATACCTTCAATATTCACTTAAAAATAGGAAAAGAAATATTCAATGAAAGTGGAAATAATTTATATCAAAGTAACTAGTGTGAGATATGTAGTATTAGTGCTAAATTTGGATTACAGGTACCAAATAGTATCAGATTAAAAAATATTGTGGAGATATTTAATATAGGATTAGACTCTACTCTCTATAAAATAATAAAAAAACATGTTGATGTATTTATGTTATATAAATTGGATGGGGTTGCACAAAACTTGTGAAACACATACTTGTTACAAAGGGTGATCCCATTTTAATGAAACCAAGAAGACAACCAGCAAATTTAGAAAATAAAATTGAAGAATTCATAAAAAATCTGGAAGACAACAACATAATAAAACGATGCAATTCATCCTGGAACATACCTATGGTTTGTGTGTGGAAAAAAGACAAACAGGAAATAAGACTTTGTTTGGATTTTAGGCAATTAAATAAAGTGACCGAAAGACAGGCTTATCCGATGTCTAACATCGAGGAAATGCAGGATTCTCTTAATGGAGCTCGTTTCTTTAGCACCATTGATTTAGGAAATGCGTATTACCAAGTGGAGTTAGACGAAGAATTAAAATTGAAAACGGCTTTTTCTACAAAAAGTGGTCAATTTTGTTTTAACCGCGTGCCATTTGGAATAGCGGCAGCTCCTGCAACTTTTCAAAGACTGATGAACACGGTTTTGGGCGATATGTTATGGAAGGAAGCGTTAGTCTATTTAGATGATATTCTAGTACTTTCAAAGGCAATGGACGAACATATTTTGAAACTAAATAAATTGTTAGATAAAATTAAATGTGGGGGTCTGAAGATCAATCCAGAAAAATGTCATTGTCTTGGTTTCTTAAACAATAATGTAATGATAATTTAATAAATTTATACAGAAATGATAAAATTTTATTGATATGACGGATTAAATTGAGCGACAAAGTTTTTGTAAATCTAAAATAAATATTTCAATTTTTATTTTTATGAGATATTTTTATTGATAAATTTACTCAATATTTAAGTTAGTTACATGTAAAATTTCAAGAATGGTTGGTTTGGTAAATTTTGTACAAATTTAAATAATATGAAAAAAATGTACTGACGGATTAATTTGAGCGACCCTGTACATATAAATATAAATTTTAATTATTACCTCACACTTTCAAATATGTTTTTTGATATATGAATGATGGTTAAATTATTTTATGTAATTTTATTTTTTGTGATTGACAAGTAAAGAAAATAGAAGAAAGAAAAGACAAAGAAGGAATCTTGAAAGAAAGAAAAATTAAAATCATGTAAAACAAATGATAAACGATTTAAAATAAAATATGAATTATAAAATTAGTAATTTAATTCCGAGACGAGATATCTTGTTGTTCAACATACCTTTTAGATTATTAGCTTAAGAAACTTCTTAAAAGCCTATGGAAGATTACCGAATTGGATTTAGTGCTATATTCTTACCCACGACATTTTGTCAATGAAATTCTCAACAAATTATCGATATAGACCGAAAATGACAATTTTATTATCTGATTGTTAGTTATATTGACTAAGTTATTTTCACGTGACTCCAATCTTTTTTAACAGTGATTTATCTTGTTAATCCCTTTTTTTATCTTTTCGTTTGAATGAAGGTTTTTGTTGCAAATTTTTTTTATCATAAATATTTTTATAAGTATAAAAATAACAAAGGATTCAATAAGTTAGTTTTTTAACAATTATTATTATTAAATAAAATATATAAAATTTTATAATAAATAAATTAAACATGATACATAAAATTATAAATAATATAAAAATATTTTTTTCTTTGTATTATTTACTATAATTCTTTCAAAATTGATTTTTTCTGACCTAGTTATTTCCTTTTTTGTTTATTTTTGTCTCAATAATTAAATAAGGCGACTAGATTTTTTTTATTTATTTTAATTTAATTAGAAAAATATTTACCAAATTTTTAACAGATTAATTTCCGGGAAATAAGTTCAAATTGGAAAAAAAATAATCAACAATTTTTTGTAATAATAATCAAGCGACTTCTGACAAGGAGACCATTTAGTTTCCGGAACACTGAACGAATAAACAGTTTTTTTCCCATCACAAATTCCACTTAAATTTTATCAACCGTTACCCGATTATTTTATTTTCAAATTGTAACTTAATATTTTTCAATAATTACTTTTTTTATTTAAAAAATATTATTTCAAATTTTGTTGTTTTTTAAGGAAAAATAATTATACTGTATTATTTTATTTTTAAAAAAAATTATTTATTTAAAATAATTATTTAATTATTTAAATTATTATTTTTTACCAATTAAAAACTATTAAATTTTATTTTTTTTCAATTAATTTTAAAGTATTAATTAATAATTAATTTATTATTTTTTTCTTTACGAGAATGAAAATAAAGATCTAACGTTAGGTTTCCTGAAACGATTTTCGGAAAAACTCGGTTGATTGCATGCGGAATTGTTAAAGGAATTTTTATGGGGAAAACATGGGGCTGGAATTGGAGTAGACTCATTATCATAATTTTTCGGAACTGGAGAATCAACTGAACTGTGGATTTTTGATTTACCATGAGAATAACGTTTTATTTCCAGTAACTAAAATAATTAAATTAAACAAAAAAAGTCAATTTAAATTGTTTTTACCAAACTGTCATTAAATAAAATTAAACATTGCCATTTCGAAAAAAAATAATTATTTTTTTCTTTGAAATCAAATTTTGATTAGTTTGTTTGAGTTTAAGTTTAAATAAAATTAATGAAAAAATTTTTTAAATTAATTTTTTTTTATTTTAATTAGGAAGATCAATAAATTTGATCGTAAAAATTACTAATAAATTATTCTTATAAATATATATATATATATATATATAATATATATAATTTTTTTTAGGATTTTATTGGATATTATTTTCAATTTTTTTTATTTATTTTAATTAAAGATTTTAATACTTGAGACAGCCTTACTTTGCCCATTCTGAATATTAATTGGTTGTAGTATCTTATCAAAAATGATTCATTGGACTGTTTTTTTATAATGTGAATCAAAGCCCTTCTGTAAAACAGAAAATTCATCCTTTGAAATAAAATAGATACCAATGTTCAAGAACCTTACTCAATCAACTTGATTGTGAACTGAATTAAACATAAATACAACAGATAGATGTCTCCACACGACTAGACATAGCTTTTGTGAGGAATAATATAGAAATTGTATAATAAAGGCTTAGTTCGAATTGGAATTTGTCTTCCAATTTTAAAATCAAAGACCATGGTTTAAATATTCTTAAACTACGCTTGAGGGACAACATGTACACAAACTGCTCTCCATTATAGTTTAAATTACTAAATCTTCTTGCACAATAACTGAGTTTACCACAAGCATAGGACGCTTGTGTTATTTCTTGGAGGAAATTCATACAAATAGGTTTTCCAATGCGTCCTGCTAATTGTCGCTTATCATTTATAAACAAATTCTATACTTTACTATTCCTAGTCACTAAAACAATTTAATTCCTGCCACACTGGTTATACAATCCAAACTTACCTTTGAATATACGATCAAAGTTTGTATTGTTTTTCTTCACGTCAGGTGGAAAATAAGAACTGATTTAAAATAATCTGATATTATGACACTTTGAGCATAAGGCATTTACATAACTCAATAAACTTTGAGTACTTTTGAATACGTACTATCTCCATTTTTCTGTATCAGATTATGAAAAACGTCAAAATTATTTTTCTGAAACATTTTTATCAATTTAGATTCAATCTCATGGATATCAGATTTTCTCTACTTCTCCAAGTTTTCCTAGACTTCATTAGCCTTACTTTCAAACAACATTTGCATCGTACGGTCAATGCACAAAATTTACTTTTCAGATTACTGATACATCAATATACTGATATATCAATATTTGTAAAATTGATTGTTATATTGCTAATGGGGGATACGTTTCGATTGAGGAAAAAAGTGATATAAGAAACCCCAACATTGAAAATCTTAAAAATACAAACATTATATACACTTTTCCGGCTTTTACTGTTCCAATTGGATACAAAATTTCTGAGAGACCAGCATGCATTACATATTATCCTGTATACATTTATCAGATTAAGGATTTCACAGTTAGGATAATCGATGATAAAAACAGGTTGATCAATTTCAATAATGAACGAATCTTTTGAAGGGTTATTCATTATACCCTCATAAATACATTACTTCTGGGTCGTTGGACTATTGCAGTAAATATTATAAGATGGGAGGGGCACAGACACAGACTCCGTAGTCCAGCCTTTCTTTAGAAAAATCTAATTTATCTTTTTCGGTGATGATAGCCGAAAATTGTGGATGGTTCATAAAAGCCACGGCTCAAAAAAGCGGAATTCGCTTAATCATATTCTCCTGTTTATTGCAATAGGGCTTTCTAATTTCATTGTATTTTAGTTCGAATTTCGAAACATCTTCACTCGGTTTCTCATTTAAAACATGGATTGGATTTTGAATTTGTGCATCAACTTTTACAACTTTTTCAGCTGACGCCATTCGACTTTATTCGCTATTATAATGTTTTAAATATTGGATTAATTTGTATCAGTCGAATTTGAGTTATAGTCGAAAAATAGTCGAATAAGTCTAATTTCAAAAACTAAAATCACGTCTTTCACAATTTAATTTCATATGACTCACTTTGGCGAGTGCAATTTGCACCACCAACTTCCGTCGTTGGAACGGGAAAAAATAAGACACGACTGGAATATAAAATTTATTTATGTATAGAACGAATACATGACCCGAATCGACACAATAATTGG
>MQRK01191455.1:2673-13923 GCA_001938485.1 Girardia tigrina | reverse complement strand
TTCTTGTGGATTCGTGTGTTTTTGAGTTTTTCGCCAATTTTTGATTAGTAAAACAAAACATTATTATGTTAATTTTTGAATTTTAATTTAAATTGTTTTTTGTGTTTTTTTTGAACACCACACTCACACATTTTATACGAAAATCTTTTTTACAATTCTATCACACTCAAAATTCAATCCCTTCAATCAACTCACAAATTCAAATTAACAACAAACCTCCCATTTTTACTTCAATGGTCAATGCAGTTTATGTTCGGTTTCGTCTGTTAGAGTTTCGTACTGCTTTTTTCATTTTCAGTCTGGGCAGCATTGATTAAAGAAAATTATCATAAGGCTTTTTATATCTAGTAACGACATTTCTTATAATTATTCATTAGCCTCGGGGGTCAACTTCTTTGCAAGCAAAGTATCATTAACATGGTACACAAGAGTGTTCTGTCGCGCTTTAATAAGTTAATCAATGTATTAATAAAAATGATAATTAATTTCTTATAAGCTGTAAAAACTAATATTAATTTGATCTGAAGATGGCGGGTAATCCGCCGAAATTAATAACAATAAATTTTTCAAAATGGCGTTCGGTTTTTTTAATCAAGAATATAATTTGCCATCGTTTTGTACATTTATATATGATAAGAAGAAGAACGGTAAGGAAAAATCTGACTTAAAAAGAAAAAGATAACCAGACCTTTTTGATGGAAGGAAAAGCTGCTAGTTAACCCTTTCGAGACGGTGGCTAGATCAGCTGTGTAATTTAGTGGTGCATATATGTACCGACAGTCTCGAAAGGATTAATTGAAATTTCATCTTGAACCCGGGTTTATAATTAAATAGTTCTATTGTTTTTTCAATAATTTAGCTATATTCAAATTCGCTTTTAAAAAACACGTTTCTTGATTTTACACGATATGTAATTAGAAGATTAAATTATTTTTAATAAGATTTTTTTAATTAATTTTCAAAATCCAAATCACTATTATAAATATGTTAAATATAATACACGTTTTATTTCAATTTTTATCTTTTGAGAAATTCTTTATCAAGATTGAAAACGCTACTTTCAACTTCGACCTTTGACTCAGACACGTTACTTAGGCTTTTGATCTAAACAGATGTTTCAGAAATCATATTTGAAATACTTTCATTATCAAAATACGGCTTTCGACTTAAATGTATATTATGTGACCGCAGCTGAGAAAGGAGACCACAAGTCGCTGCACAGAAAGCCCAGAAATCGCCTGTAATAGTGGATTGGTCAAAAATTGGGCAATCTATCTATTTTGTTCGGTCAATCCATGCCCCTGAATACCGTATGCATCATTTGTTGTTCTGACCTATTGATAGGCCTTAACTACCAACTTCAAGTGACTGAGTGAAAAGGGACCACAAGTCGGCCATTGTGTTTTTGCTAATAAATCATACCAATACTGAGGAAAATATTTTTTGTAATTGTGAAAATTGTGAAAATATTTAAAGTCAGGTGAATCATTATTCAGACTGCTGCTGCCGTCTAAAACGCATATAATTGCATATTATTATTATTATTATTATTGTGTAATATTGCATACATTTTCTGACGAAGTTTTATTATCGTATGTTATTTGATATCATTTGACAACTTGTAACTTGATTTGGACTACTTTTGACGTAAAGCAGTGTGTTTTAATTAATTATTCAAAAACTGCTGATTTGTGAGTATAGTTGGTTGATAGTTAACACTTGTATACGTTTATTTTGTGCAATATAAAACAATGAATGATTGTACTGTGTCTGATATACTTGGGTTTACTTATGTCCCAATTTTTTTTTGTTAACTTGTGTAATTTGTATGTGTAGCAGTGATTTTAATAAACATAATGTTTCAATTCGCATTTTCTCAAAAACGAGTTTTTACGAATATGGGTATTATCTGTATGAGTAATATCTGTAAAAGAGTCAAATTATGGAATATCAGCATGATTTTTTGCAGTTGTTAACTATTATGAGACCTACAACGTGGCACTCTTAACTCAGTTTCCTACTTGTGGTCCCTTTTCTCAGCTTTGATCACATATAATACGTTTTGAGATAACATTATCAGTTCAATCCACACCATACATTAAACTAACATTATATGGGATTATAAAATAATTAAAAAATATTTTGCCAATAAATCATTGGATTCAAATGAATTAATTTTATTTTTCTTACAAATTACGCAAAAATACACTAACCGCGATCAATTCCATTTTGTCAGACAAACCATTGAAAGCTATCAATTGCCATTTGGAAAATGATATGTTTACTCTATCGCTCCGTAACGGAGACATTTGTTGAAAATAACAATTGGCACCAAACCAAAAGCAAATCTTTGAGATGAAACTTCTCACACCCATTGTCATCCACTCAATTTTAGCCTTCATATCAAACCCAAAACAATTCGAAATCTCATAGTTGCAATTCAACTAAAATATACGAACAAATGACAATCTGAGAGACCAGTATGTTTTCTCAACTGTACCATTTTTCAAACTGGTGACACTCAGTATGATAATACATTCGGTTAGTGCAAGACAATCAGACAATTTGAAGATAACTTTTTATAACTAACACATCAAAACTTATTTTTGGTGTTCAAGATAATCTCTTTTATCAATTTACATGTGATAAGTGTGAATCCTTCTACATTTGACTAAATATTAAGTTTGGTTCACTATAAAGCAGAGGAGCATCGGACCGCCACAGTCTCGGCCACGGGGTGGGGCTTAATATTACAAAAATTCGCTTGGCTATGCTGTCGACAAATCATTAAAAGAATTTGTAGTTTTTTTATCATTGTTTTGTTTCAAGCATATTTTACTAATTTTGACTCATTTTCTGTTCATTTGGATTTGGAAAGTATTTTTTTTGAAATTTTCTAATTTTTTCGAAAGGTAAAAAAAATTTTTTTAATGTAGCTAATCTTTAGAAAGATATTAAAAAACATGTTTGGGGTATACATGCACCTTTGATATGAAGTTAATTCAAATTTTGTAGTCCATGGTTCTTAGTCAGTTAAGAACCACTGCTCTAAATAATAAAATACATTCTAATAAATAACCCTTTAAAACAGTGTAAATAGTTCAATGCTAAATTAATTCAAAATTTTAGCCCAGGTGTATTTTAAATCATTGTTACATAAACAAAGGAAGGTCCCCGTGTACCGCACTCAAATCGAACCACCACTATTTATTTACGTTGCTTATTGGTCCAATAGAAATAATCGGTATGCATCTTCGGCTGATAGCCCCTGGGTCGCAAAGTCCAGTATTTAGGCTTTATTAGTAATAAAAAACATATTACATTGTGAAATTTAATGTTTTATCATGGTAAAAATTGATAGTTGAGAACCTTTAAACCCTTAGAAGCAAACTAGATATCAATAATTTTTTTTAAAATATTTTCCGGCGGTTCCAGAACCAATGGTATCCACCCAGTGAAATTTCGTATGTATGACAATAGAACTGTTATTATAAGATTTTTTGACTCTGGAATTTTTCTTTACGATAGTATTAGATTATCCTTCTCTTCCATATGATTCAATGTTGTCATTCTCCGAATTTCTTGAACAACTCCCACCTGATCTATGTCATAGTCTTTGTATTCTATTATTTAATTCATAGATTCAATTCGTAATTTAGAAATTATGTTAGTGGTACATATTGACATTTTGTTTCGGTTATTAGTTTAGTTACTTTTCTACTTGAAATTCGAATTCCTTTTTGAAATTTTTCACCAAATTGGTGATAGAAGTAAATGATGATAAACCAATAACTTTTGCTGCTTTCCTCTCCATCTTCGGATATCAAAATCTCTCACTGCCATAAATAGTTCTCTGGCGTTCATAAGCTGTTCCGTTACTTTTTGTTTGATGGTTCGTAATTTTTGGCGGCAATTTTCTTCAGTTTCGATATATTGTTTGAATCTGCATAATTTCTTCGTATCTATCAAAAATTTGAATCTATTTTGTATTATGGAAAATGAATGCTTTGGATTTGTCTCGACGCAATCGGCAACCTGTTTCATTTTTTCATAAGATATCTCCCACTTTGAGACTGAGCATTCTGCTTCGTTGGTATATTCATCAGAAGACTCTTCCTAATCCTCGACATTTCCAAAGGAATCTGCACTATTTTCTAAATCATTGATATGTTTATAATATTCCCGTTTGTGCACTTAAATTTATTAAAAGATTATAAATCTTTTCCACTACTCGAATTATCAGATCTACAATTTTCAAAAAAAAATGAAAACGGACGTCATCCCAAAAATTTAATTTTGTCTCGACGCAATCGGCAACCTGTTTCATTTTTTCATAAGATATCTCCCACTTTGAGACTGAGCATTCTGTTTCGTTGGTATATTCATCAGAAGACTCTTCCTAATCCTCGACATTTCCAAAGGAATCTGCACTATTTTCTAAATCATTGATATGTTTATAATATTCCCGTTTGTGCATTTAAATTTATTAAAAGATTATAAATCTTTTCCACTACTCGAATTATCAGATCTACAATTTTCAAAAAAAAATGAAAACGGACGTCATCCCAAAAATTTCCCCCAAAGTAGAAAATCTTTTAATAACATTAGTAATCTTAATTACCTCCAATAATTTCATATGTTTTGTCATATTTAGAAACGATCTTTTCGTGTACAACTTTCAAAACTCCACAAAAACATAATTTCGTCATTTTTGACATATTCACCGATCTTCGGGTTTTTAAAGAGAACTTCAGGTTTTTTGAAATTGTTTTAAAAATCATTTCTTGACCCAAAATCAGATGCTTTGAATTTGAGATTATATTGATCAATTATATTATATTAGCAATAAAGAAAAATAAAGATTTTCAAAGTTCACAAACTAATGAATAATATGTACTTTTCTTAAAATTTCATGAAATTAGAGTACCATGAACCGATACTTTTCTATAAAATGATTTCACGGTCCAAATGGGTGGATATATTTGGTCTGGAACCGCTGGATGTGATGTCTAGTTTGATTCTAGGTGGTTTAAAGGTTGACAACTATCAATTTTTATCATGATAAAATATTAAATTTCACAGTGTAATATGTTTTTTTAATTACTAAGCATAAATATTGAACTTTGCGGCCATGGAGCTAGACTCCAGGGGGCTATCAGCCAAAATTTCATACCGATTATTTCTATTTGGCCCATAAGCAACTTAAATATATATTGGCAATTAGATTTGCGTGCGGTACTTGGGGACCCTTCCTTGCAAGTTCATTTTCTTAAAACTAGATGGTGTTTTTAGTTAGTAAGTTTATTTAGAACAGGGGTCTCCAAACGTTTTTCAATGCGGGCCGGATGGAGCATTTTAAGATAGTCCCGCGGGCCATATAAATAAATTATGCCATAATTTATCGTTAAACTTTAATGAGTTCAGACACGATTCTAAGAATAGTACGTAACTGCATGAAAAATTAAACAAACTATTGTATGAAAAAAAACATTAACGCATGTTTGAAATTTTTCTTGTTAATAATAGTAAAAATAATAATAAATAAAATTAGTTTTTATATTTATTAATTAATTATTAACTTTACATTAATGTAAGTCGTTATTTGATCTTTTTATTCAATGTAAATCGTCTACATTTGTGGAATTGTGTCGTGGGCCGTAGTTTGGAGACCATTGACTTAGAAGGTAATTGTCCGAAAGGCATGTGTAAAGCATTGAAAATATCAAAAATAATATCTCTACTTTTTCTACGTATTTTGTGTACATCCTCAGGTAAGCTAATTTTTCGAAGAATATTTTTCTAATTATAAAAATAACTCAGTACCTGTAGTACAGAAAGAAATTTGTGTTTACTTTTTTACCCTTTTCTATCTGTTTTACATTTTATTATCTAAAATCCAAATACTATGTATGCATTTATTATTTATGCAGAAAGCTATTGAAAGACTAAGTATTT
Organism: Girardia tigrina; assembly: GCA_001938485.1. Classification (NCBI taxonomy): domain Eukaryota; kingdom Metazoa; phylum Platyhelminthes; order Tricladida; family Dugesiidae; genus Girardia; species Girardia tigrina. Next base: position 7,968 of record MQRK01191455.1, on the reverse strand, counting down.
TATTTTTATGGTATAATAAATTATAAATACTATGAATAAAGTTTATAATTGCTAATTATAAATATTACTGTTAAATTTAAAAATAATGGAAAGTTATTTTTATATATTAAATAATTTTATTTTATGATTGTGAGGAATATTTGGTGTGTTAATGTTTTTGTGTAGTGTTTGAATGTTTAAATGTTGTGTGTTGATTTTGGATTGTGCCTCAAATGGATGATTAATATTTTAATTCTTAAAATCTGAAACTAATTTATTTATATTTAGATTTAATATTCAAATTTTTAATTTTTATTATTGTAAATTTTAAAGAATTTTATTGATTTTATTTTTGTAAATTTTTAAATAATTAAAATCAAATTAATGTTTAAAAATGATTATTTAGAGTGTTTTATTTTAGCCAATAAAATTTAAATTAAATATTGTTAAATAAAATAATTTTCTTCAAGTTAGTTCAGATTATAATTAGAAATATTAAAAATTGAGTGATGGATTTAAGTGAAAGCAATGATATTGATCATAATAGAGATGATAAGAAATGTGAATGTAATAAATATTCTGTTAAATGTGTGAGTTCTCTTAACAATGATAAAACATTTTATTAAGCAATATATTTCGACGGAATAACCGTCATCATCAGCACTTCTGGTCATAGCTGTTGAAAAAATAATTTTAAAGTTTTATGCAGCAATTTTAAAAAGTATTGGGAAAGAAAATTATGTGAGGCATTAATAATTAAAGCAGTTAATCCAGCAATTAATGTCCAATCAAGTGACTCATGGTTTTCGTGGAAAGTGTTTGCGTGAAACAGTAACTTCATAATTAATTGCATAATCACGATTGAAAATACGAATGCTGAAAAGCTAGGATTAGAAGTAATTGATGATGACGGATATTCAATCAAAATATTTTACATTAATAAATTTTTTATCATAAAATGATGTTTTATAATTTCTAATTATAAATATAACAACTCAAAATTTAATAACATCAATATTACATAATAATTTATAATCTAAAATAATTTTCATCAAACAAAAAAATGATAAAAAAATCTTTTTAAATAAAACTCAATAAAATTCTAACGAAATTCGAATTATTTCTTTAAATATTAATTAGAAAATTTTCTTGAACAATGTTAACAAATATGGCGGTTGAAATTTCCTGTAAAGGTAAATTTGTTCGCAAACTGATAATTCTCTTTGATATGTTTATACGAATATTAAGAATTATTTTTTTATTCCTCTTTTAAAAATTTATTAATTTTTATCGTAAATTTTTACATTATTATTATTAATTTTTAATAATTTACAAACCATAAAATCGACAGAAATAAAAATAATATTGCTGTATAAAAAAATACGATATTTTGTGAATTAGGGAATATAAATGAAAAGTCTGAATCTAAAGTAATTTCCTATAATAATGTTTTGAAACCCTTGGACGCATTATTCGTCAAAACACAGGACATTATTTTTCGCTATGTTTTACCACGGCTGAATGAGCTTCAGAATCTGGTCAAAGTTCCACTCAGACTTGTGAATAAAAATCTCCAAAAAAATACAGAATTTCAAAAGCAAATGAAATAAACCCTTTGAATTTGCTTTGAGCATCAAAAGATCAAAAATTCTACATCAATAGGATTTGTTAATATCACATTTATTAATATCACAAGTCGAATTGTCATTAAAACAATAATTTAAACTACTTTCGTTTTTCGACATTCTTTCTTCATTAATACATTTCTGTCATCCTAGTTCTTTTGAAAACAAATAGGAAAAATTATTATAATATTAATTAATTATAAAAACGCTTATTGGTTAAAATTATATTTTTTTTAATTGAAGATAAAAAAATATATCATATCGTTTTAAATTATATTAAATATTATTTTTAAAAATTTAAAAATTACATTATAAAAATATTTTAAATACTTTAACTTTAAAATTAAATTATTTTTAATTAGTAGGAATGAAAGAAAATACCAATCATTCATCTGGGTAGGAGAGACACAATCCGAATCAACACACAACATGTAAAAATATAAAACAACAAACAATTCAGAACATTCCTCACAGATACAACTAATATATTATATACAATATTTTCTACCGAATAAGCCGAGGCCAAAAATTACCAAAATCTATAACAATTCTTATAAAGAAAAGTTTATTTTAATTAAAATGTAGAGTATCTAACAGACCGCCAATAATTTTAAATTTTTGGGACATTCTCAAGAGGTTGGTAATTTAGGGCCAGAAATTCAGCTTATTAAGCGGTAAATATGGTAATTAAAAATTTTGAGCTTGATTTGAGATGAAATACATTTTCCTCATATTACTTTTATTAATCTAACCATATTCTACAACTTATATAAACGTTAAAATAGTTTCTGAATTTCTTCTCCTAAGAAACGGCATGGTATCTCTTCAAAGAACACCGTACGGTAGTTTCTGATTAGTTAAACAAAATCAAACTTTTTGCCATTTAAATTATTTTATAAGCACTGAAATAGATGAATGGAATAAAGTCTGGGGAATACAATTGGACTGTAAGACATTCAACGAAACTTATCATGGTGCAGTCTTTCGGATCGGGCTGTGGAAGCCACTGCCCGTTTCTCATTCGGGAAATATTGACCGGTTCAATATCGACTGGCCCTCGATCGGATCTGATTGGCACCGGTTGGCGCCCCAACGGATATTGGTCATCGGTCCCGTACCGTATCTCCGGTCTCATAATAACCGGTATCGCTCGAAGCGGCGAATGATACCGTCGATCGTCAACCCCCGACCTTGATGTTGCATTGATGCGGTCACGGAGCTCCGCTGTGCGTCGCCAAGATGTGTGAGGCGGCGGGATGTGTGTTTCGGTAGGTCGAGTCCGAGCGGTGTGGACCGCTTTTATTCTTTTATTCATTCGAAAGTTTTTGTGAACAACAAATAACAATTGAATTGTCACATATTTATGTTAGAAAATTAAAAATTGAAATTTTTACACATGTTTTAGTTATATTAGTTTATTTAAACAACAACAAAATTGTTGTTTTTTTCGAACACCACACTTATATTTTTAGCAACATATGTCAAGTAGCAATTTATCCAATGTGATTGTGGTGCTCGATAGAACATCAAAAAACTAACTGAGAAAAATCAACAAAAAAAATAAATAAAAAAACTAATAAAAGAACTTTTGTTTAAATGTAATAAATAAAATATGGGGAAATCGAAAATATTTGAATCCATGTAATGTAGCGAGAACAAGAAGAATAAAAAATTAGTAATTGTGCGTTCTCTTATTTTTTTGTCTCTTTCAATGGTTTTTCGTCATAAAAATGCTGTGTCCGCCGAATCATACTATTCAACGACGGATTAAATCGATCCAACTGATCTCAATACCGTCACGTTTTGACATGCGGTGCACTGCTGGTACACATTACCCCACCGACGAGACTATCCTGTGTTATGTGAGGGAATCGAGTAGACTGCATACTGTTTCAAGTGGTACCCATCGCTCCACAGTTGACGATACACGATGGGGAATTGGCGCAAACCGGTCATGGTACCGACCCGAAACGACTCGCTAACCGATGCGCTCTCAATGTGCGGTGTTTCCGGTTGACGTAGAAGCGGTTGGTCACTTTTTACTGCTGGTAACTCTCCGCACGAACAAGGAGTGTCGGCCGTCCCAGCTCTATCCGACGGCCGTCACTTCAGTGATCATAGAACATGATCACATCTCTTCGATTTACCAAACTTTAGACATTTAATTTCCGCACTAAGTATCATAGGTCACTTACAGTACCTATCCGTTGTTATTGTATCACTACGTATAAGAAGCTCAATGTTTAGATCTTTGTATTCCATCGTATAAACAAAAACTCTTTTAATAGATGTAGGCTAGCTTTTGCTAGATTTATTTTTCTTACTTCCTTGTTTAAGATTATATTTCTTTGAACGTTATTGTTCAGAGCCATTTTACATCACCCATTTATTTTGTTTTGAAAAAAGTGTTTCTTAAAATAAAGAAAATTATTACAATTATTATTCACTTAATCACAAATAATGTCATTACACTGAGAAACAAATTTTTGCTTCCTGTAAGCACTTGTGTACATCTTATAGCACTTTTCATTATGATCCCAGAAATGGCTTCAGATTTGTTCCAGCACGTATAGTTTCTGAGAAAAAATCTATTTTTTCTTTCTTGATACTGTATTTTCGGCTAATGGCCACATTTAAGTCTTTTTGTGAGATAATCATAACACGAAAATTCAAAGATAAATACACCAGAACAGTCTTGACATACTTAAACATACCAAAATAATTATATTTGGATTACCTTTTTATAATTTTTTATTGGTTTTAATTACCAATCAGATATAAACCAGACAATTTCTACAAGAAAAAATCTTTTGCAAAACATTTTTAACTTTACAGTTCATTAAAAAATTCTGTTGCAACAATATTTTTTTATTTTGTGTTTCTTCAGTGTTCTCTATATGATTATAATCTGGAAAGTAAAATTTTCTCTGTAATGGTACGTGATGTGTTAATTCCGAATACAGATTTGAAACCAGAAGCGCAAAATCCATAAAGAAAAACTATTTTGAACAAGAAGCATAGTGGTGCTCCGGTCAAACGACCAAAATAAAAAAACTTAAAAAAAATTAATTAACTAAAGTATTTTAATAAACTGGTGTAACACACAAATTCAAATTGTATTAAAAAAATTAATCATTTTATCGTCTTCATTCTATTATATTTCGTTGCAAGGGAAGGTACATCCTGGCTCACACTTTTTGGCTGTCTTTCCAAACTGTCGATGAAAGTAACACAGTACATGAGTCCTTCCAGGTAGATTCGGGCATGGTGTTTGTGCCAATGCCCCATCGAAGCATCGGAAGTTTGATCTCAGGCCGAGAACGCTTGTGATCCTTGGGTTGTCTCCTCATTGCGAGATGTCATGCTACTTCGGAGGTCCTGGCGAGCCCCGTTGATGGCGGCCAGACTTGCCTGCAGGGCCGCTATCTGTTTGGACAGTGTGATTATCTCCGTGGAGTGTGACTATTTCGTTGCACTCGGTCCAACAAGACAGCGATTCGACCTCATCCATCAGATCGGTCCGATCGAACTCTATACCACCACATCTCAACCCACAATGCACTATGACCACCCTATATACCCTTCTAAGCGGATCCAGTGGTCACTGGGCCGCTAACGCAGTACAGGAAGCCGTGGCAGATCAATTCCTCCATCCGGTATCTTCCCGCACAATTAAGAGGTGCTGGCCACC
>MQRK01191422.1:5049-15319 GCA_001938485.1 Girardia tigrina | reverse complement strand
AAAAATTAAAAATTTTAAGAAAATTGAATTTATTTAATAATTTAATATTAATATTATAAATTTTTAATATTTTTTTCTGAAAAAATCCGCGGTAAAGTCGCCCGCTGTAAAGTCACCTGGGGTAAAGTCGCCCGCGGTAAAGTCGTCCGCGGTAAAGTCGCTCGCGGTAAAGTCCTCCGTGGTAAAGTCGCCGAGGTAAAGTCGTCCGCGGTAAAGTCGCCGCGGTAAAGTCGCCTCACCTTATAAATATATATATAGTATTAAGTATATATTTCATATTATTTAAAAATACAGGTTTGGCTCAAAAGTTTCTGCCGATGAATAAAGCTTTCTAAAATTAGTTCTAAGCATTCGCGGTTAATAAAATTTTTACCATGTACTCTTCAGTAGTTTTGTTAACAATATATGTATACATTTTCACAATTTGAATAGAACTTTTATAAAAAAATACTTAATTTATATGAAATTAAACATTATTTAAATTTATTACGAATATTTTTCGTTTTTCTAGTGAGTATTCGTACTGAAAATGCATTTTTCTCGAGAAGATATCAGAAAAATCATTTATTATATCTGGAAGAGATGACTGTCAAATGCCAATAATCATAAAGAAGTCAACTGTATCCTTGGTGACGGCACAGTTAGCCTCAGAACTTGCTCCAACTGGGAAGCAAAATTTAATAGTGGAATTTAATAGTCTGTGAGGATGAGCCACGCAGTGGACGGCCGCCATACAATTTGGAAGAGGAAAAACTAACTGTTCTCAAAGAAGATCCGCGAGCTACAACAAGAAAAATTGCTGAGTAGATTGGGAGGGACAAGGAGACTGTGAGAGGAAGATTGATTCAAATGGGAAAGCGCTATTTGTGCAACGTGTGGATACCATTTTTGCTGACTGATGCAGCGAAGACAAAAAGAGTTACAATCTGTGAACAATTACTTCGATAACTCCACCGCAAAAATTTTCTATATCGCCTTATTACAGCTGATGAAACCTGGGTTTATTGGCAATACAGTGGTCAACAACGGCACAAGTCTTGGCGAGGCGCTGGAGATAAACCAATACACGATATTTAACAATGGACTGACTCAAAATTGCAGCAATTCTTCCAGTATGGCATCAACAAGTTACTGGGAAGGTGGCAACGATGCATTGAGCATGATGGTGAATATTTTGAAAACTTATGTGACGTTGATGATTAAATACTTTGTTGATATTCATTTCTTATTGAACTTTCGACAAAAACTTTTGAACCAAACCAGTATAATGAATGCGGTTATCCGAAATGCAACGGTCACATCAATAAAAGATTATCGATACTATGAGTCTGCAAATCGGGATCTTCGGTCATCTTAGGCCTCATACGGAATGATCTATTTGAGTACCGAATATAGATCGGTAATAACCCGCGATGTTGTTTCTAAATGTGAAGTATCGACTCGCCATCGGCATTGAAATATTTGTTGAGAACGATTATGTGATTTAAATGTAGATGATACTGAAAACACATCCATTCCAACGGGTGGAAGTAATGGGTAGAAATTTGAAGGAATAGAAGTAGAAATAAATAACAAAAATAGAAATAAATCATGCATATTGCCAGAAAATATTGATGTTGAAACACAAGATTTATTTTTCTGGAAAAGAAAGGTTTGAACTAAGAATAAATTCCACAAATTATCTCAAAAATGTTAAAGTTGAAATTAATCGAAGTAATAAATTAAACAAGACATTCGCGTTATCACAACATATATTGTTCCCATTCAAGCACTAATCCTATACATAATTTAATCCGAAAACAAAAGTATAAAATTCGATAATCATCAAAGACTATATAAGATTGTATTTTCTGTTGTTTCTAGAACGAGCAAAGCATCGTGCATATAATATAAAATATTAACTTGTCGATACCTGGACTCGGCTCCTGAAATAGGAGGACACATTTTTTGTGGTTTTCGGGTTAACGCGTCACACTCATATACCATAGAATAATCAATAAATCGTATAAAAGAAATAAACAGCATCGATTAAAATGTATTTACACGAAATTATTGCCGGACATTATAGTTCTATTAAAATTTACACCGTAAGTCTATTTTTTTAATTTAATAAAGCGATCACATTTCTTTTATTTATAACGTTTTTTAAAAATTTTTATCACCGTTTTTCGTGTTAGTTTTTTGAATAAGAGGAAGATGTAGTTTTTTTCATTTGATTTCTTCTGAATGATTATTGTTGGAGTTCTGAGATTGTTGTGGTTGCGTTGTGAAGAGGAATGCAACAAAGACTTTTACTATTACAAAATCAGAAATGCTAACTAGTCGAAGATATACCTTTTCGAAGCTTTCCTGGTCGTCAATTATCGATATAAAGTAATTTACTTATTTACGTTAATTTGTCCTCGATATTACTGTCACCTTCGTTTTACTGTGACGATTAAATCATTTTTACTCTTTCTTTTGTTGTCTAAATAAAGTTCTATTTATCCAATAATTAAATTATTATTCTTATATTTACTAAGCTAAAGAAAGTTTGAAAATCATCATTGGTAATTTTCTAGTTTTTTTTACAATAATATATTATGACGGGTTTACCATTTTTTTCAGATCACTAATTATTAGCTTTTCTACAGTCAATATATGCAAAATAGGTGAGTATGTAACATATTGTGTAAAATTATTCAAAAACTCTAAATAATTTGGTTTGAGAATGCCATTTGAACATAGATTTTAGAATCACGATATATTCTTAACAAAGCTTCACATGATAATCTCTCCCAATAATTTTTAAATTGCATCCACAGAATTTCGAAATAATTTTTACTCAAGTTACATATACAAGTTTTCCTATGCTTAGCAATATGGATCTTACCTCTTATATGTTCTTGGACTCTTTTGTAGTTATGACAGACATTATATCTAATGTATGTGGTGTTGCACTCATTCCATGTATACATTTTAAAATTTATTTAACTTTTAATTAGTCCAAAAATCGTAAAACAGCAGCGGCTTATATGTTAAAAAGTGAAATGAAATATAATCTTAAAATTAATATAATAATCAAATCTCCTTACAAGAATTTATTTATAACAACATATCTGATTGTTTTATGTCTGCTATTATACTATAATATATATATGCAACATATAACTGTTAAGAGTATAGTTTATTAAAATGGCATAAATTCTTAGACAAAAGGTTTCACTTTAAATCGCGTTTTACACGAGGAAAGACAAAAAAACAACAGTGAAACTAAAGGGAGGGTTACAATTGAGTATAGCTTGTATGTAAGATATTAGGGTATTAATATCTAAATTATTAAATATTAATTTAATTTTTTTTATAATTTTAGTCTTCAACTGGTCGGCGACTACCATAATCAATAGTAGAGAGAATAATTTGAAAGATTTGCTGTCAAATGTACAATGTTTTAAATATTTTTTAAGACACATTTTTATGAAAAATTATAGTCTTATCTTTTCTCTATAAAGATACAATTTACTTCTGTAATAGTTGAATCAAATATTCTCAAATGACTTAGAAAAAGATTTTATGATTCCGAAAGTAAATTTTTACTGTAGAACAAATACCTACTATAACAAAACCAAGTGAAAAATTGAAAATAAATCAATTATTCTTAACCGTTATTTTGTTGCAGCCTTTATATATACTATAATAATTTCTAGACTTTTGATTACAATAGAGTTTTTCACACAAATACTCAACTGTATTTTTAATACATCAGATTTTAGATTGTTATTATAGGAGATCTTCAGAAAAGTTATAATAGTAAGTTATTATCATTTGCTAAGGTACGTAATTTCGTTATATGAAAAAATTTAAAAGTTCATTTTAATTTTATTTTGTTAAAAAGTTTTAATAATTTTTACAATCAGGATGTAAATCAATGAGTTATATCAATATTTCCAAAACCTTTAATATATGTACATCCATTTATTAATTTTTGCACTAATGTGTACTGTTGCGGACTTTGATTTTCTTCTCTACAGTATTGTGAATTTTGGATCAGTAGTGTGCCCTGTTTAGAAAACTCTTGTTCCTTTGATTGATACCATCTAACACTACTGATGATGAATATTTGGTCATTTGTATTTTGACGGGGTGATGATGTACGAATGCGTATGTACTTGTGAAACTTTAAGTTGGTTTATTTTCAATAATTCATGTTACTTCTATTTTAACGTTAATTTGTTGTGAATTGTATTAATATGTCAATTATTATTCGTGGTTACGGAGTCCCCGGTTATTCCAGAAAAGAAAAGAACTGATTTTGGCGATCTTTATGTTGAAATTATTCGTGAGCGAAGTCGTGAGTATCGATAGTGCAATTTGGATTTGGTCATTAGACACAGTGAGATCATGGAATAGAACTTATCAAAAAAAAACAAGAGACAAAAATTTATTTCAAAAAGAAAAATTTGTATAATATGCATTATGGACATTATTGCCTATAATAATGTTAATAATAATAATAATAATAAAGTTAATAATAAAGTTAAAAGGGATCAATAAAAAAAAATTGATCGACAAGATTGAAAATATTAATTTGAATAACGTCAAGTCAATTCGCCAAACTTTCGAGAAAACAACGATTGACGTTTTTTTTTCGGCGTTTTCACAATTATCATCGATAAATCAAATACCCGGGTCCGAGATAAGGTCAGTGAATCGGCTTATTCACATGACAAATTCGAATACGGGAACATTTTCTCCATACCGAAACAGTTAATTCCAGGCTGTATTTCAAACCCAATCAACGATTTTCAATTCCGATTTATTCCCCGAACAGAAACAGATTCGATAGTATCGAGATCTCAGGTTTCTAATCCAGTGATTTATTTTTTTTTATTATTCCATAAACTACATACGTTATTCCTTTCGTGATCAATTGACCTCTGTGTTTGACTTTACCACACGTTGTTATACCGTTTATTCATACAATTATATTTTTTATTTAATTATTTATATTATTTTCATTTTATTTATCGTACAAAACGAGATTGCGTAGACGAGCTAGTGACGATCTTTGACTCATTAGCTCGTTTCCGTAATATGTACCTCTAATAGTAAAATATAATAAGATTATTTTATTAATGATAAATATTTATGATGTAAAATATAAAAAGGATTGATTTTCTCAGTGGCTGCATTCAATCTGATATAAGCCTTTACTTTCTGACCGACTCTTTCCATTATTCTTTACTGTCTGATTTAACTTTCTGGGAAACAAACGTAATGTCACATGACCAGTCCAAAAATATTTATCAAAAGGATTTTACATATATTAAAATTTTTACAAAAAAATATTTAATGTTTAAATATGGTTTTTTACTTTGGGCCTCCCATCTCTTTCAAGAATGGTATTGAGCCTATAGGCTCTTTAGATGGTCCACCCAAACCAAATAAGTCTATAAGCTCCCCGATAGGTCTCCTACAGGGACGTCAGCCTTTCACTTCGGCGCACGCTTTGGCAATCCAGTCAGAAACGACCAGTCATGGATAGTAGTCCCATGATTCTGCATCCCTTTGGCTGTGTACGTGGACTTTACACATCCGTGAAACGGACATCTGAAGGTTCCTCACACAGTTAGATCTGTGGGCGGTAGTCCAGATGGGTTTCTAAAGGACTCACTTCTGACTCTCCTATCGAAGCAGCATTCGGATCGACGATTGGAACTTGAATTGAGTTATCTTCTGGTATCGCGTTCAGTGGTAGATTCCTTTCTTCTGATTGTCTAGACTGATTGGTTGAAAATTAGAAAATACATTTTTACAAATATTAATAAAATTTTTAATAAAAAATGTTTTTAATTAATGTTTTTAAGGAATGTTTTTTATAAAGAATGTTTTTAAATTCAAATCTAAAATACTTAATTAATTCTTATAAATTTTTAATTAAAAATAATCTTTTTTAAAACTATTTAAATTATTTGATTCTATAAATTTTGAACCAAAAATTAATTACCTCCTCATAAATAGTATATTACAAATTCTATTACAAATAGTATATTAAAAATTCCGAACCGAACTAGTTGAATAATAGAAAACTTATCCATTGAAATGGATGAAGTTCTAACTTTGCATTATTTATAATGATTCAAAGTTTACTTTAACTAAGTCACACAAAAGAAGAAGGAAAAAACGATTGTATAAGCCACAAATTTAACGAGGCTATCACATTTTAAATAACTTGTTAATTAAAAGTAAAACTATTTGTCAAAAATTATTTTCAATGTTTTTTATTAAAAATTTTCTGAGCGGAAAAATATTCTTCGACAAAATACCTGCAAAAAATAAAATAAGAAACGATTTAAATTCACGATTTTTCTATATAAACTTTAAAAATGGAAACAAAAGGATATTTACAATTTGTAAACATTTATTTTTCATTTTGTAACTCATATATAATTTTATACAGCACTTAATGAGAACCCTGGTCCTGATGTTTTTTGGCAAGGTTATCTATATCTGGCTTCAACTGAGTCAATGCAAGACAAAGATCCCCTCTGTTGATAATATCCAAATGATTTCTTTTTCTGTTCAACAGATTCATTACAGTGCTAAAACCAGCTCCACTAGATACGTTGAGGGAAATTTTGGAAACGTAAAGGGAAATGCATCTGAGAGCGTAATCTAAAATACAGAGTTGTCATTCTTGATTGTTGTCGCAAATTCATCAGTCCTCCATTGCTGAAATTAATTTGACATCTTTCATCATTCTGTAATTCTAGCAACTCCTCCTGTAGTTCAATTTCAACATTGTGAAGAATATTTTAAATTTGGTATGTTGAAATTGGTTTGTTAAATTTTGTATGTTGAGTTTAGTATTTCGAAATGCGTTTCTCCCACCCAGATGGAAAATTGATATTTTAGATGTTCACGATAGATAATTATTCGAGTATAATTTACATTTTAAAGTACAGTATAAGATATTTAAAAGCATTAAAAATATTAAATCTTTTCAAATTTTCATATTAAAATTTAAATAAAATAAATAGTTTTAACTAAGTTTTGAATTAAATAAATGTTCTTTCTTTCCATAAAATAATTTTTAAATAAAATTAATATGTAAATAAAATTAATACTAAATTACAATATTTGAACTTTAAAAATAAAATCAGAAAATAATGAAAAATTTGTTCGAATAATTGTTTATTAACAAACATTACCTAAGTTATCAATTTAGAACGATGTCGAATTACGAGAGTTTTGCTGAGAGTTGTCCAAAAGGCAATTCTGATTGTATTGAAAATAAAAGTTCGAAAACCCATGTTGGGGTTCTTAATAAAAATTAAAAATTTAACCTGAAAATGATCAGTCATGTGTATACTCACCAGGTTTTCAGTGTAAATGATGTTGCTGTGGAAGTTTGACTTTGTAATGAGCTTCTTTGCTCTCTTCCAATCAGATACAAGTTCGATGCTGATTCTGTTGCGGATATTCTCCATTGTTTTGCCAAAAACGCTATTGTTATAGAGTTTGAATTGATCTTTCTCAAAGTCGTTCTTGGCATTCGTTCTCAAATTGGTATTGAAATCAATATATTGCTGAAGCCATTTTGATTAACTAAACTAGAGAGTTCGATGGATTTTTGGGACTATGAGACCATTTCTTATAACTTGCTGGAGATTGATGTAGTGAACTACATATCTCCCTTGATTTTCTAAATGACATAGCAGCTTCTTATGTTATTAATTAGGTGGAAATTTGCTCTCAGGCAGAAAAGGCAACTGCTCATGTTTTGTATGGATGGATTTTGGATAATCAACATCCACTTCCAATATATAACCCACATGTCCATTAGGATCCACTTATCTATTTGGATGTTTTGTGGTTGATCCACCCATTTAAAATTGTCAAAAGGCAGTGGAGCACTCATTGCCAATCCATATAAATTGTTGGCTTCCAGGTATGTAATATATGAAGATGCCTTGCATGGATCATAATTTTCCATATACTTGTTGTTTACCTCACTGTACCGATGAATTAATTGACAAATTCCACCTCGCATTCTTTTTTCAAGAATGAGGATCATATCCTAATCCTTGAGGATTTGAAGCCTTATGTCAGTACATTTGAAAATTGCAGCCCAACTCGTACCTGGTGATGTAAAGAAATGAGTGGGGTGTTTGAGAATATAAAAGGTTAAATTAAAAAATTTTTAAAAGTTTGAGAAATTTTGTGTATTAGTTAATTTAGTTTTTATAAATGTAAATTTGTGAAATTTTTGGAAATATGTAAATTAAACAAATTTGTTAAGATTGTTTGCATTGTTTTAATCATGTAAGAATTCCCGATCAGAGATTGCATACAGTATAATGACAACTCATGATATTGATATTCTGTTGTGCTGCTAAGTTGTGGATCCGGATTACATGTTTTGATTGGGCTTAGAATGACTTCAAAGTTACAATATATGATAATGGGAACTTTCTGTATCTTTTCATATTCTTTTAATTCAATGTAATCTTCCTTGGAAAATTCTGATCTGATACAATGATTGTTGTTGCAGTAGGCCTTGTGTTCCTTCAAATTGATTGTTGCATCATCACCATTGAAATGCGTAAAGCATCTTTTGCAAATCTCGATCCTTCCATGATGTTTCGATATTTGGGATCTTAGAAAGCGCTCAAAGTTATTGATCCAGATAAAATGCCGCTTTTCTCCACCATCTAGCAAGAGCAAATCCCGATGATCTTCTAATTCTTCCTTAAAAATAAGTAAAGGATAAAATTTTTCCTTCTCCAATCCAAAGATATTGATTGAGACATTGTTCGGTGGGAATTTTATGCAGTCGAAGTCATATAGGTGTTGTAGATTGTTGTGTATCCATACTAGTGATGCATGCTTCTGATCCTCAACAAATTTTGACAGCTTTGCATACTTGAAGCACATGTTGTCATTATTGTGGACATTGATACATGCCTTTTTATTAGCTATCCATTCAGAAAGTAGAATGTAAGAGCTGCTTCTCATTAGTGAGTATTTATGAACATGGATAATCAACTGATTTACAGATGCCAGAGTCCATCCACTCTTCTTCTCCTTGCTTTCATCGGATTCCTTTATTATTTTGGCATGTTCTTCCTTGAGCCAGTCCATAATGTCATTAGATTCCAATATTGGTCTATTTTTGGTCTTGAATGCTGAATATGAGAGCTCATCAACAACATTGGTAAATATTTCTTCCAATTTAAGGTTGACCTTGATAACCTTGAAATCAACCATATTGTCTTGAAGAATCTCCATGGTTTATTTCTTGGAATATTCTAGAAACTCATGGAGACTTTTAGTCTGATAGCCTAGACCAGCCGTGATAACATATTGGCGTATCTTCTTATTCAATGAAGCTCTATGAATTGGTCTCTGTTAAGAACTTTTTGATGGAATATTTAATGACTTGCTGCCTAGGCTGCTTAGGCCTGATTACTCTGGACTCCAACATATGCACGTTTTAATGGAACATTTTTCTGAATTTGAACATTTGGTGTAGTGAGTACTTGATTGAATGATAACTGGAATATTGTCTTCTTGGACTTCACTGAAAAGTCACACAAATGGTCCTTGTGACTATCATAAAATTGATGATAGTTACTATGAGGGGTTAAGTTAAATTTTTATCACGCCAGAATAATTTATTATTTTTTAAAAAGTAAAATATTTTAATGTTAATATCTTATTCAATATTTTAAAATTAAAAATGATATAATAAAACAACTATTAAAAAATCAAATACGTATTTAAAAATAAAATATGTGTTTAATGTGTTTTTTAAATATTTTGCAAAAAATTAAAAATGATATAATAAAAGAAAATCATAAAAAAATAAATATCTATTTAAAAATAAAAAATATCTTTTGAATGTATCTATTAAATATCTTAAAATTAAAAATGATAAGACAACCTTTATATATTAAATATTTATTTATAAATAAAAATATTTTTATTGTCAAAACAATTTATGTATTTTAATAGAAGTATTAAGCAATTTAAATAAATTTTAAAATAAATTTTTGGTTTTAATGTGAAATGTATTTAATGAATTTGCAAGATTTTAAAAATTGAATCGAAAAGAATCTTATCTTATAAAAGCCCAAGTCACTCACTGCCTGCCTCACTGCCTCACTAACCTCATATTATCTACTTACAATTGTAAGTAGATATTTATAATAATAATAATTCATATGGAAAATTATTATTAGCAGAATTATTCATGATAATTTTCCATATGAATTATTATTAATATAAT
>MQRK01191405.1:30061-41240 GCA_001938485.1 Girardia tigrina | reverse complement strand
GGCCGAAACCGTTGCTAAGGAACCGGGAACCAATCAGAAGCGTTTCCATGTGAACTGGAACCGTTGCTATGGTAACCGCGACCGTTGCTATGGCGATCGCGACCGTTGCTAGGGAACCGTCAGCCAATCAGAAGCGTTTCTAAGGTGATCGCGACCGTTGCTAGGGAACCGGGTGGCCAATCAGAAGCGTTGCCAAGGTGATCGCGACCGTTGCTATGACAACCACGGTAACTAAGGTTTTTTTTTTCTGGTACCCCCGCGGGTGGTGGTCCAGAACTCTCATTTTTCCCCTACTCCCAACAGATTTATGGTTGGTACCAGCGAGAACCAGTTTGCATGGTCGTAGCATTGAGTTGTCAGTGGAGTGTCTTTCTGTCTCGGGTAAATTTAATATATAATCTCGCAGCTAATGGGATCATCATATATGATAGCAAAGTTGAAGTCTCCATCATGACAAGCTGTAGTAGTGACCATGGCTTCAGAAATTCCGAATTCTAACAAACTTATGCTTTGTCGAATTTCGATTTATAATCTACGGGTAGTATTTGTCCTGAGTCCATAAATTCATTTTTTTGTGAATTAATCAATAAGGAACGCAAATATATATATTTATTACGAAAAATTACCAAAAATTCGAAATGTTATAACTTATAACAAATAGAAAATAGACACAAATTTGAATAAAAGTTTTTCTATTTAATTTATAAATAGGGAAGAATAGGTAATAATTCTAAAGTGTTTTCTTCAAAAAATGAATAACTAATCATTTAGATAGTAACTTGTTTATTGATTCATATCTTGTAATCAGTATTACACATTTTTGATAAATTTCAGCTCAACCAGACAACAGGAAATAGGTTAAAATCATTTAAAAGATTTGTAGCAAACAAATAGACAAACGAACGAAGTAGGTAAATACAAGCATGGCAAAAAAATGTTCGTATATTAAAAACTGTTTAGGATATTTTTTTATTCGAGGATAGATGATACTTCTGTTATGTGTGATAATTTAGAGATAAACTGAATCATAATTTTTAATCGATTTTGAAAATGTTGATACTAAAGAAACTAAATGATAATTAAATAAAGTTATTTCTAATAAATAAAAATGATTGTCAATTGATTTCTCACCAAAAATTGTGTAAATTATAATTTATCAATTAAATAGTTTTGTTTTAGTGTAGTTAATATTTAAATATTTAGTGTAGTTAGTTTAAATCTACCAATTATTCAGGATGTTGGACGATGTCAATCCAAACGACATGGTACTAATTGTGATTGGTGTATTGACATCGGTTATTTCATTAAGATGTCTTCCGACATCAGAAATCGTCTCAGGGAGAAACTAGCCGACAGAAAAGTAACCAGAAAATATTTGCGAAAATTAACGACACAAATAATTTGTAGAACAGATATAAATGGTCGGATATCGACTTGAGTCAAGTTCAAATTGAGACCAATCTGGCTAAATACGGGCAGGAATTTATCACCAAGAGGCTAAAGATCAGCGAGAACATCGCGAAGATGTCGATCGATCTTTGCACTGACTATGAGTATTTTAGGGACTTTTTGTTTGAGGTTGACGAAACTTTAAGTTGATAATTTATTTTTTCTATTTTAGGGGAAATTCGAGGATAAATATTATGAGGACTGTTTGAGAGAATTGAAGTATAATAAGACGGATAATGTTTGGAGAAGTTCGGACAGGCCAATCGACGATGTGATTATGAAGAATATGTTTGTTTATTGTTACTATCTGGAGATGGAAAAGAGACTGGTGATTATTGTTGATGTTGATTTTTACCCGTTTATTCATGGATCGATATTATATAAACGTAAATTCTCATCCATTTTAGTCAACAGACTTATCTTAATAGGCGTACATCCGTTTACGATCAGAAATTCCTTGTAAGCATTTACAAATGGCTTAAAATTTTTTAATGTTTTGGATTTCGTGCTTATCGATATAAGTTTTATTTGTATTTATTATGATACGAATTTTAATATAATATGAATAATTCCAAAAAAATCCTTTGTAAATAGAATAAGAAAAACGTTCTAACAAAATCTACTAAGATATTGTCAAAAACCAATCTTGTAATTCGGATTTAATGACGATTTCTGAAATTATTAACTGTCACAGTAGTGATGCACGGAATCACAATTATTAATAACACAATTTCCCAGACACGTGGGAAATATTACCAGGAGGGTCTTCTTTAGAGATTCGGTTTTACATCCACGTTGAGTCCATGGGAAACTTAAGAGGTTTAACTCTGACTCGGTAAAAATGAAAAAAAAATTTGCCTTTATTGAAACCGCTCAGTAACATAAGAGTAGGAGGACCTGTAATCTACTATCTAATATAAATATTACTTCTGTGCGAAACTAAATGAACTAAGCTCGGGAAGTTTACATCTGGAAAGAATGAGATCACTTCGGTGTTTCTTGCACGCGACAACCATATCGGACTCCTTAAATAACCTAATGTTAATTAATCCTGGCATTACTCTGAGCTTTCTGGGGAAGGAGTACTACCTGAAAACTAAAATTGACCTAAAAAAATGCCAGTAAAGTGTAAGATGCTAGAAATATATCATTAAATTTAACTATCCCGAAGAACAATCTACCGTACTCCTTATCGAGAAAACATTTACGAAGCCAGAATTAGACGTTAATTCTACAAAATGTTTGTAAGAAATGACTGGCATATCACAGGAAGTTGTTCATTAAATGTAATAATTTCGGCCAGTCATCTAAAGATACGTTCAATTTGTTTTATTTGAGTTTACATAGAGTTGATGCTAAAAGTAACCTTTTTATTTAGAAAAAGTCTGCTTTGGAAAAGAAAGTAAACACCTCTACGCTGTGAATAATAAAACACAGCCGCACTTTGATCCAGTTTTCTTTGTGAAATTAGTGAAAATATAGATCTAACACCGATGCAGTGGCTAGTAACTAACACATGTTCGTTTTATAAAAAAATTCTCCTTCGAAAATAAAAATTCTTAATTCGCAAAAAAATATTAAAATAAAATCAACAAATGTTAATATTAATTAATTTTGATATTTCTATCTATTTCTTTCACTTTTAAAACAAAAAACCTTTTTTCATCGATGTGAGGAATATTTTAAATTTGGTATGTTGAATTTTGTATGTTGAGTTTAGTATTTGGAAATGTGTTTCTCCCACCCAGATGGAAAATTGATATTTTGGATGTTCACGATAGATCATTATTCGAGTATAATTTATATTTTAAATTACAATACATGATATTTAAAAACATTAAAAATATTAAATCATTTCAAATTTTCATATTAAAATTTAACTAAAATAAATAGTTTTAACTAAGTTTTGAATTAAATCAATGTTCTTTCTTTACATAAAATAATTTTTAAATAAAATTAATACTAAAATTACCAAATTTGAACTGTAAAAATAAAATCTGAAAATAATGAAAAAATTGTTCGAATAATTGTTTATTAACAAACATGAACAAAAAATTATCAATTTAGAACGATGTCGAATGACGAGAGTTTTGCTGAGAGTTGTCCAAAAGACAATTCTGATTGTATTGAAAATAAAAGTTTGAAAACCCATGTTGGTGTTCTTAATAATCGATAAATATTTTTTTCTATTAAATATAAAACATTATCATTAATTACAAAAGTAAAATCGAAGAAAAAGAAGATGAACAGAAAACATTAGAGTATTGAAAAAATAAATGTAAATAAAAAATGTCGAAATGAAAAAAAATGTTTATATATTCAAAATAAATTTTTCGGTGGATTCAAAAATATAAATTTCAAAATCTCGATTTTTGTGATAAAAATTTTTTTAACCGGATTTGTCGTTAACGGTTTCATTAGTTTTCTTACAATTCAAAAACAGAAAAAAAACTATTGGTTTTGTGATATTTTCTCTGCTGACACAAATGACAACTGCATCGATACCGGATGACATGGAGAATGACAGTCCATGGATTTCAACACATGAGATTCCTATGCCAGACAACAGAGAGAGTGCCAGATGTAGTGCTGATCGGAGACTAAATCATCAAGTGCATGGCGTTTTCTGCACTGTACAAAAAGTTCCTGGAACCAATTCATTGTTTAAATTTCGGAATATATAAGGACGATATCCCAAGTTACATATAGTGGATTCATTGAGAACGGAGAGCTCGACGGAATATCTCCAAAAGCGATCATTGTTCACACCGACAATTTTTCGACTAATATAGACGAGAATAAGTGTACCGCTTCCGGATATTCGGTCTGCGTCGTGTAAGGCTGTGATGGCAGCCCCTACAGTATCCAAACGCTATCAAAGTTCGGTAATTAATTATTGTTACCGGAGCATTGTCTGGGATCCGTTTCCGGCGATTGGGCCCGCCTATGTCTCACAAAGACGATGCAACGCCCCTACCACAACCGATATTACCCCATAAGAAGAACATTAAATTTTCTCCAACTGAATAATGCTAGGCTTCATTGGACATGAAAAACCAAAGAGTTTCTTGAGAAACAAGCACATACTGTATTCATCAGACTTGAACATATATCAATGGTGATTATTTTCATTAATTAACAAAGATTCGCACCGAACATACGTAACGCAAATTAAAATTATGAATTACAGAAGCTGTTGTAGTTAGCTTATTAGTCATAGCAAAGAAGATAATGTTATTGGTGGAAGATGTTTGTTTTGATTTAATTCTTTTTTATCTAATAAATATTTATAATTTCCGGTAACCACAAATATTTGATGAAGCAAATTTGAAAACATTTTCATCTAAATGTTTCAATCTACATTAATCATTATCAGTATTTATTTATTTATTAAGGAAATAAGGAATCTGACATTGTCGAAATTTGTATAAATGCAATTTTCAAATCTTCTAAACTCTTCCTTATCCTTCTGGGTCTAGTGATGGTAGATTTTATCAAACATTAGCTTAATAATGAACTCGATTTTTGAGTTTTGTTTTGTATTTGTTTTTTATGGCTCATAATTTTTTTCTTGAATTCGATTTTGCAAACATTGCACCGACACTAATATAGTTGCTACTTTTTGTATTAATACAAAAGGGAAGCCAACTCTGTCGTGTTTTTTTCGAATATATTCAAGAAGGCAATAATAAATCTAAATTAATCCATGTAAAAATACATAAACATTTGTCAATAATATTAAAAGTGACGTGATTAAATATGATCCGATGAAATGTAATCCTAATATGTGTCATTACGTCGTAATACTAGTAATAAATACTGCCTTCTCTTTAAAGGCGTATTGGTCTAGCAGAACAAAGTGTCTAAACTTTTATAAGCAACCATATCCAGGAATCTGATTTTTATGTTATCCTTTCATCGCGATCTCCTATAGAATTTGTTTTTAATAATCTATAAAATTTGATAATTTATATATACTGTACCGGATTAAAAACATTAAAATGGATTATTGTCTTGTGTAAATGGTAACATGTGTCTACAAATATTTATCCATGAATAACCGGGTAATAAATGGTCGTTTATATTTTCTAAATAATTTCTGTAGAAAGTTGAAATGACTCGGTTAGAGAAGCAGTCGAAAGAAGAAAATCGATGTTCGGCTAAAACAAATGAAGCTATAAACTGGAAATGTGAGCTCTGTGAAACCATTATTTCTGGGGAAGTGACGAGTTGTAATATTTGTAACACTGAAAGGAAAGTAACATGGAATTGTCCTAGATGCACTTGTAATAACGAATTGTCTGTTCAAGTTTGTAAAGCTTGTAAGTTTGAAATTGTCGAGCAAGCTCGGGAATTCGGAACTGGAAGAGTAAAGAGAGAGGAAAGAATAGATGACCAAATCACCTGGGATTGTCAGTATAAGTCTTGCAAAACAAAGAATGGTCCAAAGGATTCTTATTGCAAAATTTGCGGAATTGAGAAATTGAATAGTGGAAAATACCTCACACCCGTTTATTGTTTTGAGAATCGCTCTCTTTTACAGGTATGGGTTTGCAATAAATGCACTGCGATAAATAAAGTAGAAGTCAATAAATCTGGTAAATGGAAATGTAACACATGTGAAATGCTTGCTGAGGATAAAATTTCTGTTCCTGATACACAAAACAATCATCCTATAATCAATGATCCGAGTATCGATTTGCCGAATAAATGGGAGTGTTCTCGTTGTCAATTTATGAATGAGCAGCAATTAATCACCTGCAAAGTGTGTTATGAAGCCAAAACGAAAACTTGGAAGTGTCATAAATGTACTATGAAAAATGAAATATCGAATGGAAATTGTGGCGCTTGTGGAGAAAAGAAGCAAGATCCAGCAGTGTCGGGATGCTGCATGAACTGTCGGCAACAGAGAGAAATCAATCAAGAGGGGCTATGTGTGAAGTGTTGGAACAATCGTGGAACGGGTTGGACATGTGCCTATGCCAAATGTGGTAACAAAAATTATGGAGACAGAGGATTTTGTTCCAAATGTGGATTGAGACAATTTGATCCACAAAATAAGGGACAAGTTATCGAAAGAAATAGTAATCGTCAATTGGTTCAAGTGTGGATTTGCAGCCATTGTGACGAAATAAACGATAATTGTGATGAAGATTGCAGAGAATGCCGTTATCAAAGATTTTAAACCTATTCACTTATTATTTGCAATAAATTTTTAAATATATTTGTATACTTTTGATTGATCTCAGACTTCTTTTAATTATTATACATTTATTAACTAACTTTGATTGTATTTGTTCACATTTTCTGCAGAATCATAATGATTATAACAATTGTTGAACCAGAATCAGAATTATAAAAGATTCATGGTTCTGTCTACTTTTAGGTGTTCATTTTGTTACACTGGTTTAATGTGAAAAAGAAACATAATGCAGTAATTATAAGTATGTAATGAGTAAAACGATAATATAAAACTAATAAATATACATTTTTAAATTGCAAATTCCTTTCTTGTTCATTTTTTCCATTCTTTTTACTAGCTTACTTTATATATATATACAGGGTGGGGCATAAGGTATGATCAATTTGTTTATTGTTTCAAATGATAGATATAAGTGATTAAAAGCAAGTCTTTAAAATTTTTTTTGAAATTAAAGTCTTGCTTCACATAGCTATTACACAACCATGATGTACACAAAAGTTTTGAATTTCGTCATTATTATCGTGTCATTTTTTAGATTTTGTCTTTTAAAATAGTTTCAAATTAAAACTTCTCTTAAATATATAGTTTTTGTGATATAACATAAATTTAAATATTAAAAAAGTCAATACTTTTATTAGCGATTTCGTTAAATGAGTAAATATAATATTGACCAACGAGCATTTATGGTTTCATCGTATTTTAAAGTGGATTTTACAGCAGAAAAAACAATTAAATTATTTAAGAAAGAGTTTGGATGGCATCACAAGATAGGGTGATGCGCTATAACAAGGAATTATGAAAACTTTCTTGGAACTGAAAGCATTCTATACGATACAGATGCAATGGTAGCTAAACCAAAAAGAGTACGAACAGAATCGAATGTAAAAATGGTGGCCAAATATTACGAAGAGAATCCAACATAATCGCATCAAATTGCTTCTGAAGTTTTAAATATCGAACGGATATCTCTTGGACATATAATGAAGCAGACCCTTAATTTATTTCCATATAAAATTCATTAATAAAAACGCACGTGAGAAACGATTTGCGTTTTCAAATATGATGATCGATATGAAGGAAAGAAACAAAATCGATTGTGGCAAAATTATGTTCAGCGACGAGGCTCATTTTCACCTAAGCGGATATGTAAACAAACTAAATTAGTGTTTCTGGGGTTCAGAGAATCCTCATTTAATGACTATTGAGGCCTTATCCTAAAAGAGAAACCGGTTGGCATGAAAAAATATTAGGTCATTTCATATTGGGTGTCAGATTTTTGTGAACTGACTGTAACTAGCTGCAGACCACATAATTTTAGAAGCCCATTTTTTGTTTTATATGTTTTTGGTAGTTTAGCATTCTTTTCTTTCATTTATTAGAAAAACAGTAAAATTATTTCAACCGATACGGAAATTGCAGCGAAAATTATGGAGGAAAAGTATTTGGGACATTTCATGCTCTATGAATATCGAAATGGAAAAAAAATTCGAATGCAGCTAGAAGAATCAATTAGATTAGTCCTGGAGCGTTGGGTGAGAGGAAGTGCCAAAGGTGGTTCTCAAAATTTAAAAGCAGTAATTTCATTTTAAAAAATGAACCTGGACCAGGTCGTAGATCAGCTGTGGATGATGAAGATATTCGCATTGTAGTCGAAAAGGATTCAAAGCAGACGTTAGATGAGATAGCGAATAAAACAGGGATAGACCGGGTGACTATTTGCCGTCATATTAAAGCAAAAGACAAAGTCAGAAGTGCTGGTGTATGGGTATCAGTCCGACTTACTGAACAACACAAAGTTCAACGGTTAGCAATCTGCTCTTCATTGCTTTCCAGACAGAACAAAGACCCGTTTCTTGAAAGAATAGTCACTAGAGACGAAAGGTGGGTGATGTGTTATAATCCTAAAAGATGCAGGGAATGGTTATCAACTGGACAAGCTTCATCGTCAACTCTTAAATCCAACATTCATGGTCAAAAAGTTCTGTTATGCGTGTGGTGGTGAATGAATAGGATTATTCACTTTGAACTGCTGAGACCTTGATGATCATTAACTTGATGATCATCCAAAGAAACAGACTCAATATAACACAATAGTAACATAACAAATATCTTCTGATGATGAATAATTATCTGAAGCTACTCCGTGCGCATATTCAATATAAAAGAATTATATTTTCGTTCATTTCGAAGGTACTTCATTATTAGAAATCCCTACTGGCTCATCACGCAGATCATTATATATCGCCAAAGTCCATCAATGTGACCCTAGAGTTCAATATCCTATCAGAAAAGAAAATATTAAAACAAGGAATAGTAATAATGATTATAAAAATGTGAAAATCACCTCCAGACATTCCTCTACAAGTTATTTCATCAACAGACACTCCATAAAGTGAGATTGTCCTCATCTGTCCATTTCTGGTCCCTGTTCCTTCATTTCTCCTTTCGGTCGATTCCAATACCCCTTTAAAGATGTATAAATTATATCATAAAATTAATTACAATAGAATCCGAAATTTGGAATGGTTCAGCGTAGCCCTGGACATCCGCTATGTCTAAAATAAACGTCATATAAGGTAATTTAATGTAAATACGACATTATTGATCATAACAATGCGCGTATTCGACATTGGAAGGTCTACAATAACCGGACGCTTCGGATTCTATTTGAAATTTAACCCATATAAATACGGTTTGACACAAGAGTAAAAAAAGAAGTTTTTCTACTACAAGTTTGCACGACGATCTATACCAGTTTGGGCAAACGGTCGATTGCGAACTGTTCAATAGCAGATCGTAGACGTTTTTTCAGATAAATTTAAAATATTTATTAATAGAGTAAAAATGAATCGTAAAAATAACATGTAAATACTCCATTTTTTCATTATGACTTTAAATTAAGAGTCAAAATTAAACATTTACAATTAAAATATATTTAAAGTTTAAATTAATAGTAATTAAAAATTATATTGAATTTTGTTTGAATAGTCAAAAATTTGGAGTTAATTCGTGTATAAAAATTTATTTATTTGTATTAAATTCTCTTTGTTTCTGTTTTTTAACTATTTTAAAAAATATATTATATTTAAATATTTATTCTAAATTTAAATTTTAGATCAAAAGATTGATTAAGAATGTAAGAGAGTATTGTTGTTAATTTTTTAATTTTCGGAAATAGGAATTTCGGTTTTTTAAAAATTTCGAATTTATAATCTATTAAGAACACCAATTTGACTTTTTATATTTTTATTTAAACAAAAACTTTGATTGTCCTTAAGACAATCTTTGTCAAAACTTTCGTACATTTGCATTCTAAACAAAATTGATTCATGTATTAATTCTCATTATTTTTTAGCAAATGGGGAAATAAATATTTTATTAAAATATTCACTCAAAACTTATTGGATAATAATTAAAATGATTATTAATTATTTAAAAAATATTAATTTGATTTATTTATTAAATATTATAAAAATTAATTAACTTATTTAAAATTTTAAAATTATTTGAAATTAAAAATAAATTTAAACATTACATATTTTTAGATAATACGAATTAAAACATTAATCATCCATCTGGGTAGGAGAGACACATTTCCAAATCAACATACACAATCAAACATAAAACATCAAACATTCAAATATTCCTCACATCCCCCTCGATTAAATGGCTGTAGCCATTCAACATTTCTAATAAAACTTCTTCCATCTTCAAGCTGTAACTTGTAACTTCTTTCATGATTTCTTTTCACAACTGTCGCGGGACTCATATAACGGTCATCTTCTTTTGAGACATTTTCCTTTGTCTCCAACTTCAATAATTCTTCTTGTCTCTGTTTTTTGTTCAACTGCTTTCAAAATTTTGTTATCTTCGTAATTGTTTTTCCACCAATGTTTCAGTTTTCTTCCAAATACTATCTCGGCCGGTGACATGCCTGTCGTAGCTTGTACAGTACTATTTAACATAAACTCAACTTCTGATAAGACTTCTGTCCAATCTTTATGATCTCTATCCTTCATTTGAATATTCAAAGCATCTCTGATCGTGCGAAACTGTCTTTCCACGATTCCATTTGTGTTATGATGATATGGGTTCGAATAGAATACCTCAACTTTAATTTTTTCGCCATGTCCTTAAACACAACCGATTCAAATGTTTTTCCTCTGTCTACGTGGATTTCTTTTGGTGGTCCGAATTTCCATATCCATCTGTCAAATAACAATTTTTCTAACTGTTTTTTCATCTTGACTAGCTGCTGCATTCAAGTATATGTATCTACTAAACTGGTCTGTTGGGGTTCCTTTTGGTGAACTTTAAATTTTTGATGTTTTTTAAAAATCATATTTGTATTTTAAGTAAATAATAAATAATTCTTTAAAATAAAAACCTTTTAAATTTAAAAAAAGAGCAAGCTCATTCTTTAAATTTTTGGAAATAATTAATTGTTATAAATAATCTCTAAAATAAAATCAAAAGTTTTAAACAGTTATTAGTAAAAAAATCTTAATTAATTTTAAAAAAGTTAAT
>MQRK01191405.1:661-11700 GCA_001938485.1 Girardia tigrina | reverse complement strand
GAAAATTATAATAAAGAATGCAAGAAACGTGGTCCAAAAGAAAAACTAAATAAATCTGATAAAAGACGAATACAAACAATAATTTCAGAATTTAAAAAAGATAACATGAAATGTTCCAGTCAAGACATAAAAGAATTGAACTTGGAAGTATCAAAATCAACGGTTTGTAGATCTCTGAAATGTCTTAATTTTAATTACAAAAGACTACCTTTTAAATTCACTCTTACACCACGCATGCGACAAAAAAGAGTTGATGCTGCAAGAAATTTTTTAAAGACTGGTATTCCATGGAACAAAGTAATTTTTTCTGTTGAAAAATTGTTTACAATTCATGGTTGTGATTCATTTTATTCTTGGCTTAATAAGAACCAGTCACCAATGCGTGTAAGACAAGTCGTTAGATCTCCTGGTTTAATGGTTTTGGGTATGATAATGCCCAATGGATTATTATCGTACGACATATTGAAAGGTAAGCAAAAATCAAAAAAATATATTGATATGTTAGAAAATAAAGCATTCTCGATCATAAAAGTGAATCATCGTCCAGATTTTATTTTTCAACAGGACAATTGTCCAATTCACGTTTCAAGATTATCCAAGGAATTCTTTAAAAATTCTAACATTGAGGTTTTGGATTGGCCGCCATATAGTCCAGACCTTAATATAATTGATAACATATGGTCCACACTTTCGCGTGATATATATAGTCATGGAGCAATAAAAACCTCCGCGAACTTGAATCTCGAATAAAAAGTTCTGTCTGTATGTTCAATGAAACAAAGGCACAGGAAGTTCATAATTTATATGATTCAATGACTACGAGGCTTTGCCTTATACTTGAGAAAAGTGGACAACGTCTGAAGTATTGAACTGTAGCTTTAAAATGTACTTCTAATATCGTACGGATAATTATGCAACGTTGAAAATAAAAATATCCTGGATTTTTCTTAAATATAAATTACTGTTGCATTTTATTAATTACTTTACTTATAAATGTGCTTTGTATTTTTTATACAACATCTAACAAGTTACAATAGTGTTTAAAAAAATTTAGGCCGTACGGATAATTATTACACGGACTGTATATTATTCAAACAAATTAGATGATGCAATTAATTACGTTCCCCATGATCTCCAGATCAAATCACATAATCGTTTAGATACTGAGGAGGTTTCCGTACCCGCACCGGTCATTCAGCGGTATCTGTAGCTACCTCTTGCGTTGTCGGTTCACTTATTTTGTCTTCACTGTCTGAAATGCGATCATCAAAATCCACTAACATCAGTTGTCGATTGCCAACTGCTCTCCTGATGTGGCTTATATTTCTCGTGATTCCATCGACTTCCAGCTCCAACCCAACTGCAGACTTCAACGATTTAATTACATGCTGCCACGCCTATGGTTCATCACATTTCCCGCCGAGTCTCAAATAAACATTCTCACCAATGCTGAAAGGATTTTCTCCGTGAAGTCGTACTCATCATTCGACATGCATTTCGAGATGAATTTGCATTCAACCTGACGCTCATCTTGAATCATTGGCAGTCGAGACTTGGCATGGAACATCAATTCATATGGCCCCGCATCCCGGTAACCCGTCGTACTGTTCTACCAACACACACATTCGCTGATCGTATTTGCAGATTTCGCCGTCATCGTCTTAATGGTGCAGTCATTTCTCTCGCAAATCCCATTCTCCTGATGCCGATAAGCTGCAGTGAACCCTTGTTCGACTCTCAATTTATCTAGCAACCGCCTCACTGGGGAACTTCGGTAGACAGCCGCATTATCGGAAAAGAAACGTTTCGGCGGTCCAAATTCAGAGCATACGTTATCTATATGCCAACCTATTTCCTCGGCGGATTCACTGCGTAACTTTCTCCAAATACAAAATCTTGTTGCTGAATCCACTATTGTCAGATATGCGACACTATTGAAATAAGTCACATCGCTATAAAGTTGTTACCATACCTTGTCAGTTGACAATTGCCCATGTCGATACTGAATTCGTGGGGCTGGACAGATCTTTGATCACTCAACACACTGCTTGACGGCTTCTTTCACTTGATCCGACTTTATTGCATTAGACCTATTTTGCCCTCAACAGTTCACTCATCATGTCGACTACAAAGTGAAAGATATCATGAATTTTCTTGATCTCATCAACACTTGGATACTGATTTACTTCAATGGCGTTTACTTCCACTTTCCTGTTTAGCCATTGTTTTGGAACCCTGATCAAACAATCTGCCATATTCAATTGAGATTTCACCCATTCCAGTTTTTCTTGATCTTTAAACTCTCTCATGATATCGAGTCTTCGCCGTACCAAATGTTCAGATAACGTGTGAGTTCTTGGGTTGTGTGTATTCTTGAATACTGCCAAGAGCAATCCATACACAGTTGCTGAGTCCGTCATCAGCTTGAACTTATTAAAGCCCCAGGTTATTGCCAAATTTATTCCCCTTATGGCCGCATCCAGTTCACTCATATTAATATGGCTTGTATTGTTTTCTTTCCTTAACCAAGCAGCGTCTTCAACGATATCCCCGTAAACACACAATAGTACGCTCATTGCTTTACTACTTGCAACTGTCCAAATGATAACATTATTATTGCAATTTACCACCCACTCATCTGTTGCTATATCTCAATCCATCCTCAGCCTTTGGCAGATTTCATTAACTTTCTCTATGATGTCTTTTGGCACTAATTCATCCAAGCCTATCTTGTATTTTGCGGTTAATCTTTGAATATAGGCGCAAGCAACCCGTAACCATCCTGCAACTGTTACATGGCCTATCCACTCCCGCAAAATTCCATGTACTTCTCTCCTCGTTGCTTTCTCAAGTTCCCTAGATACGAGCTCTAGGTCTCTTCTCCACTGCAAATTGCTTTGTACATTCAGTTCAAGCACCCTGATATCTTTGTCTAAGCCAATTCGTTCTATGGGTTTAGACTCCAACCCAAACCGGCGAAAAATTCCTACTACATCCTCTGCATTACAAGAACTTTCCGCAATGAACACGTCATCAATATACCCAGAAGCAGTTGTCGTCTGCTCTTCCTTGATAATCGTTTCAACTATTCTTGACATGACTTTTGGCGCAATGGATAGACCAAACCCTAACCTGGTCATCACATACACTTCGCCATACCACATAACCACTTAATATTTCCACCAATCTGGAGCCACCCTTACTTGTAGGTAAGCCTTTTTTAAATACATTATAGCGCAGTTGGGTCCCAATTTTCTCCACTCCCGCAATCGTGACTGGCAACTGGCACAACTGCTGCCCGGATAGCTATGAATTTGTTTGTTCAGTAACCTGTAGTCTAATACCGGTCTTATTCGTGTCGTTTTACTTTTGACTTGCCGCACTTCCATCAATGGTATCATGTTACGAATCTTCCCATCTCGCTTTTCATCCCATTTTATCAGAACACCTTCGCTTACCCATTCATTCACTTCATTTTGAAATGGCTCTTTATCTTCATTGGAAATGTCATAATTGACACATGAGGTTCTCCCAACCGGATGAATATCGACAAATCTCCATCGTGTGCTGCAATACCTTCCGTCAAATTGAGCTTCAAAATCATCCTCTTTTATCTGCAAGTGTCTTCCACTTTTCACTCCAGTTGCTGCAGTAATAGCTTCCAATTTTGCTCCATTACTGCCAGATTTTATACAAACATCATCACCATTTACCGGTATTGTCAGTCCACATTTGAGAATAACATCGTTTCCTGCTATGATGTCGACACTTGCAGGCAGCCTTTCAACCACTATTGCTCCAACAGGCCCAAGGTTCATACTGCCAAATAGAATGTCATGTAGATGCACTTTACCCAGGATATTCAATTGACTACCGTCGACATCGATCAGGTTCATGTTTCTGACTCCTTCGATTCTTGACTTTGTGCAACTTCTTCTAATAAGAGTGGCACTACTCCCCGTGTCGATCAAGTCCTTCATCATTTTCCCGTCAATTAGCGCTTTACGAATCAATAAATTCGGTATAACAACTGAACATGAATAAATTAATGGCGATTGCGAATTTTTAAGGCGATTCACGGCCGCCTTGTTGACACAGTTGTTCTCGGGGCATTGTGGCTTTTTATAGGCGTAACTATTGCCGATAGTTACACCACCACCCAGTCTTACTGTGACATTTTGTCCTACACCATTTACTGGGAAGAGGGTGGACCCGTGACCTTCTCCCCTCTGTCGTTTCCCGACATGTTACAGCTTGCTTTTATACGGCTGACTTCTCCGCATTTCAAGCATTTAACCCTACACGTCTTCTGCGTGTGTCCAAGTCGATTACAACCAATGCTTCGAAATTTACTGTTTGTCGCCGCAATCACTTCTTGATGATGTTGATGAGGCGATATCTTTTTGGCCAAGTTCACCACGCTCTTGAACGTGAATTCGACGTCCAATCTTGGCTACACCTCTTTCTTTAATTGATCCGGTAAACTATGAATAAATGTCATTGTACAAAATGCATCGATCGGATCCTGATACCCAACAACGGTCTGTATCAGTTGATTGATCTCGGCCACCGACACGTCCAATCAGTCACTCAGGAGAATCTTCTTTTGACGAAGCAAGCCATGCGTCAAATATTCCCAAACCAAACACTCGGAGCAATTTACTTTTGATTTCCTTGGCATTTCTCTGTTGATCCAGCGATAAGCCCTTCGTATCGTATGCCGGCCCGTCCAACAGCATGACCAAGCATGAGACTTCTTTTTCCATTAGCCCGTCTACCTCGATGGCAAACTCGAATCTGTCGATCAAACGTTCAACGTCCTCCCCACCATAGGGGAGGATAAATAAGATGATTTTTTCGATTTACAAAAAAACTATATTATTCAAACAAATTAGATGATCCAATTAATTACAGTAACAAAATATATTTTTAAAAGAAATAATTCTTGCTTTCAAATTTCTGTTAATTTATTTAAATTGACCTAAATACCCCAGCACCAACATAAATTGATAGAAATGGTGAAGCTAACAATCCGTAGTGTGAAATGATGTAATAAAAGTTACATTAACAGTAAAGAAGTCCTTTCTAAATAGAATAGGCTTATTTCCGAAGGCGCAATTCTCAATTCATAGACTTAGATGCTTGTTATATGAATCATTTAGAGTTTCGTTCGGGAAGAAAATTTCAGAAAGATAGATTCATATAAAATTCAAAAAGATGGAATGAGATATTAAAAAACGCTTAGAATCATAAAGTTCTGTACATCAAACGAAGAGTTTTTTTAAAACTCTTAATCGATTAAAGTCAGGAAGAATTGGATGTCTCACAAGGTATTATTTATCCGCAAAATAAGAGAGGAATAATATAAGTTTAATAAATTATTCCTTATTTTATAAATAAATTTCGATACTAAAGTAGAAAAAACATATCTTTTGATAATGTTCTGTACAAAAAAATGTGTCCATGCATAATAATGATGTGTAGTGGTTACTTTTCAACATTTTAATTTTAAAATGTTAAATAAAAAAAATGAAATCTAGTTTCAATAAAAATTTTGTTTAATACTTGATATCAGTTTAGAATTTCGATTCTTTAATTTTTCTTCAATTTTATTTCTAAAATTTCTAAAATATTTTATAACTTATCACTTGAATTTCGAGAGATTTTCATTTTATTAAATAACTGAATTAGAAAACTTATATTAGCTGCCATGATTTTGATTTATTTTTTAATTACAGATCAATACCACGGTTGATAAAGAAAGAAATTGAATTTTATTTTTCTTAATTTATTGAATCGATTTTATAGTTTGTTTTAAACAATTATTCGATGTTTTAATTGAGTAAAAATTTGAAATTTTGATATTAGAATAAATTTAGAATACATTTAAAATAGTGATAAAAATGGAAAATTCTATTACGTTTACGTGTGATAATTGTAAAGTCACTCTGGTAAGAGATGAGGTCATCGGCCATTGCTGCTTAGTGAAGGATGGCTCGAGCAGTCACAGTGGTGAGTCTCTGTAAGATTAACGAAATCACCTGATATGTGAAGTCTAAATCTCATCATATTCTTTAAGTCCATCTAATCAAATCAGTAAAGAGCCCAATAAAAATGAAACCTCGTCGAAAGACAGACTCAAATCACCCAGAAATAAACACGTATTCGATCAAAAACGATGGACCAATTTAATCAATGAAACATTGAGTAAATACGACAACACCAACGAACAGTTACAAATGGTCTTAGATTGGATTAAAACTCGACCAAATATTCCCCACAGAGAAAATAGATTTTTCGTAAGAATTCTATAGAATTATTACTTATTGACATAAAAGGTTGTTTTTGAATATGTAGAATTACATCAATTCGTATTTGCCGAGTAGGAGCGTCCCGAATTGTCCACAAATAGTCTGGGACATTATCAAACCCCATTTAAACGAATTCCATAAGGAAAATCACAACAATTCAAATATATCTGAATCAATGGATAAAAATAATCTAAAGAGAAAGATTGAATCCGCTGGTAGATATCACTGTTTGAATTGATGGATTAACGTATTTGACGGCGTATAAGATGTACTGGTGTGCTATACTCACTGCAGTTTTAGCAGGCCAGATTCAAGGGAAATGGGTCTTATGAATTTAAGTATGTATAGTTAAAAGCGATTGAGCAGCACATAAGGCAAACAGAAAACATTTAAACATCTACAAAAACATTAAAAAAATTGAAAAATACCTTAGTCATCTTCAAAATTAAAACTAGTAAATCAAAAAAATCTTTTATATCTATTCTTTATAAATAAATATATATATATATATATATATATATATATGTATCCATGGAATTTAGAAACATATTTTTGAAGACCTTTTACTTAATCAATTGTCTCCAAACTTTTCACACTTACACATTTTTGATGACAATAAATGATTATGTAAAAATTTTATCAAACTAGGAAATCAATAAAAAGAATTTTATCATCTTTGTCACAAATCCTGATATCTTCTATGTCATCAAGTCCATTACTAATGTCGAACTTCCTAAAAAACTCCATAATGAGTTCAGATCATCCAAAGATTTCTTCACTTACACAGTTTAGCTTTGGTGGGTCGCTTCACTTTTCATGTGGTTGTGAGGTCAAGATGAAAATAATTCATCAATTTATTATATGATCACACATGTTTTGTTTTAAAGGTTTATTCTTAGGCACATCTCAATTATATAATGATCTTGACATACCACCAGGAAAGATAAAAAATTGAGATTTCAATTTATCCACATTTTTATAATGTCTGTATTCTTTACAAAGTTGACGAAATTTACACTGCATCTGGTTTATGCAGATTTCCTCTATCTTATTTCGTAGTTGAAATGATGTGTTGATTGAAAGCAAAGTTAATGAGCGTTAGAAAGAAAATTAGTTAACAGTATGTTTTAGCTTTTCAATTTTTCAAGACAAAAGTTTGTTAAATGAATGCGTTGTATATGCCGTCAAATACAGAAAATATTATGAACATTTATTTAATTAGAAATTGATTTTAAAATAAAAATTAAATAAAAACCTTACACTCTTATTGGGTTCTTGATTAAAAGAAGTTGTCATTAACGCTAAACTTTATTTTTATAACAGTTTAAGTTTTTTAAACAAATATTTTCGAAAAACTTTATATAATTGTAAGTATAGATATGGTTATTTTATTTATTACGAATTAAAATTTTATATCTTGTTTGTAAAAAAATTATGAGGTAAATTTATTAAAATTTTTTCACAAGGATTTTGTTGCATCTTTTATTAAATTTAACTGTTTCTCAATTATATCTCCCAATTCTATAAAATACCATTTTCATTTCGTTTTCATAATACAGTGGGCGCCGCTTTATGTTATCACTGGTTATTGTTATCAGCCGTTTAATGTGATCAATCTTAAAAAACCAAAACCTAATCACCAATTTCTGTGCATTTTACGCCGCTTAATGTGATCGAGTCGCCGTCTAATATGATCACGGAGTTTTTGTCTATTTTTGTCTACTGTGCTGAATTAACTCAAATTAATTATACTGAGTATTTTAATACATAATGTAATAAATTAATGTAATAATTTAATAAAATTCGTGTAATTCGTGTTTAAATATTTTAAATTATTTTAATTCAACCTTTCAAATACAAAATTTACAAATGTCTAAATTTGATTATAAATCTATTTATGAAAATTCTAGTTTTTTGCCGGGTTTTAGTTTCTACTGGCATGAATGAGCAGGAATTCTTAAATTGGGTCAACGTCGAAAGCAAACTTCCTGTTGTAGGAGATGTCACTGATGCTGATATTGTCAAAGAAATGCAAAACCATAAACAAAGGGTATTTTATGAAGAGGACAGTGATTTTGATAATGACACAGAAGACATGTCATTTCTTCTACCTTCATCAAAAGAAGTGAATAACGCATTACAAATTTTTTAAAAATTACTTTTAGGTTTAGTAAAATAACGTTTTGAAAATAAAATTAAAATCGTAATTTCCGTTTAATTTATCAACTTTTAAATCACCATTTTCTGACATAAAAATAAAATTATATTTCCAATAATAATTAAGTTTTCTAAAAGAAAATTAAAATTGCATTTTAATTTACTTCGATTTAATCGTGTAAAGTAAAAGTTAGAAAAAATAGTTTAGTTTATTTTCATTTCGCAAATAAAATATTAAACTTTATATTCCTTTTTATTTCAATTAAATATTTCCATCGAAATTAAAATGAACTTTTTTACTTTCTAATAAATTTTTGCATAAATCTTTTAATAAACCTATCTTGAAATTTATTTTATTTCTTACATAAATTAATTTTTACATTAAATTCGAAAATCATATTTTAACATATCTATAACAATATTTTACGGAATGTAATTGTTTAATTATTAATTTGATCAGATTGTAAATTCAAAAATTTTATGAACTCAACAACGCTCCCAACAACTCTAATTTACTTTAGATGTACTTTAGTATACCTGTCCTCCTATATCGCTCTTTTCGGTGCCATATTTATTTTAAAAAATATTTTCTATCCCCAAAAGTATAAAAACAAATTTAAAGATATGTAAACAATAGTTTTTCTGCAAAACATTATGTTATAATACTTACTGCACCAATTGATTAAGTTTGATGGGAAACGCGAAATCCGGTATAAAGAAGTCCATTCAAATCGTGTGTTTAATATTTTTACATTTATATAATATTTTTGATTTTGTAATTATTTTTGAATATAAATGAACTTTTTAAGTATCATAAAAATATAAAATGTCTAATTTCATAAAGATAATGTAATTTTTTTATTAAATAGGTTGTTGCACAAGTTTCCATCGCAATATGTAACAATTTGTTATACAAAGACATTTTGATGTTAGGCAAAGTGTTATATTCCATTAGAAAGTCCGTGTTACTGTATACAAGATAAAATAATTGTTTTTGATTATATTATTTGTTTGTTTTTTAGAACCGTCAAAAAGGTAGTATATATGTCACAAAATCGCATTTCAACACCTTTTTACCTTACATAGATGTCAAAATTCATGTAAAGCTTCCGTATGTATTTTTGTCGTGTCTGAAGAGGACGTCTTAACTGAGAGAACTACTCGGGTTTGGCTTACCAGATTCAAACAGGATAATTTCTACCTCATCGACGTTCCTCGTTTTGTGAGACTAACCGAGGTGGACAAAGATCGATTTGGGGATCTTTTGAACGAAGATGGCCACAAGACATTCAGAGAATTTGCCGATAAGATGAATTGATATTTTGCGATAATTTCATGCTACCTTCAATATAAAGGTTCAACTGAAAACTTGGAACTTAGGTCCCACATGAACTCACCAAAAACAGAAGGATAGTAAGGTTTCGATTACTGCTTAAAATCTTACTCTACAATAAGGAGGTTGTGGTCACAGGCAAAGTTTATTATACGAAATTGCCAGTGGAGACGAGTAACGAGTTTTCTGTGTGAATAGTAAGCAAAGGAAAGAGTTGGTGAATCAGGAAGAGAAGCCTAAATCAGGCACAAGAAAGATATGTACCCGATGAAAACAATCATTTGCGTATGCTAGGATTGAGAAGGCCTAATCCACTGGGAAATGCTTGGAAAGAAAATTACAGTAGAAAAAAGTAGAAAAAAATAAAGAATACCAATTGCAACGATTTAATGAAGCAATTAAACAAAAATGACTGGATCGGTAAGACTAAGTGATCCTCCTCCATGACAATGCTTGACAATGAACAACAAAGCTGTCAAAATGGTACTCCAAGAGCATGTTTGAGAGGTTCTTGAGCATCCTCTCTATTCCCCAAACCTCGTAACGATTTCCATCTCTTTCACTGCCTTTCAAATGAAATGAAGGGTCTTAGCTTCTAAAATCAGGATCATTTTGATAAGTGACTCCACAAATCATCAAACTGGTGGAAAAATTGGAAGAGGTAGTGAATAATAGAGGAGAGTACATAATTGATTTAAGGGATTTTATTTTCGCTGTTAAAATTTTATGATTAAAATATATTTAGAAAACGGCTTATGTAACAACAAAGCTTATATAACTTATGTAATAATCACATATTAAAATTATTTGATTACATTATTATTGTCTAAGGCTTACACAGAATTTACTTAATTGGTGTAGTAAGTAGTACTGATTGATAACATGAAATAATTACATAAGGCAAAATTTAACCAACATAAAATTACACGAATAAAATTATATTATATTTTTATCTGTTAGAAGAAATGACTGTTAGAACTTTTTTGGAACCTAATGACTGTGTTCTAAAACTCTCGGGCCATCTTGGATCGATTGCGATCGGCGTTTATGTATAGATAGAAAGTGCTATGTTCAAAGATTTCTGCTGACGTTGTCCACTAGAACAGTGGTCGGCAAACTTTTTTTGGCGCACCCTTATATTAGTAAAATATTAACTATGCACCCCCTTCGTAGTATGGGCTAATATTATATTTAAATAATATATTTTTAGGTGTATGTAATAATAATAAATGCAAATA
>MQRK01191404.1:84339-98648 GCA_001938485.1 Girardia tigrina | reverse complement strand
CTTTTTTTAAATTTGTTTTTTGTTATTAATAATATTTTTAAAAAATTTTAATTATAAAATAAAATATAAATATGTAATTTATTTATTTTATTCAAATAATTTTCAGAATACTTTAAAAAATTTATCGCCTTTATTCATTACACTTTTGATAAATTTAATAAAATATCAATAAAAAAAATATTAAAAAAGATGAAAATTCTTTTTTTAGAAAAAAAGTTATTTTCTATTTTTAAGTTTTATGTTTTTTTACTTATTTTTAAATTTTTTTTATAATTTTAATAATAATTAATCATCTTTTATTCAAACATTTTATATTTTTTCTTTTAGTATTGGTTATTGTAAGAACATGACATACTTTTTTTTATTAGAAGGAGGACTTAAGTTTATATTTTTTCATATTGAAAATAAAATTACAATAAAATTTAACAAGAACAAACATGTGATAAAATTTTATATTACTTAATCTAATAAAGAATTATGAAAACAAGTAAGAAACATTTTTCGACAAGAATGACAAATGTTTACATGTTTATTAGTAATAGCTGATGAAATTTCATATAATTAGAAGAATTCTTTTTGTAAAGAAATTTAAAAATAAAAAATATGTTATAAAATATATTCCTAGTGATTTTCAAAAAAAAGATAATCTTTATTATTTCTTGAAATATTGAAGACATTTTAAGATCAAAAACAACAATAAAAGGCTCAAAATGCCAGCAAAAGAAGTCACATAATGTACAATTAAACGGATAATTAACACATAGAATGCAATGACACACTGAATAACCTTTAACGGTAGTGACCGCTAGACAAGGGCGGGCAAAGAGCATATCAAAATGTGAGCAACAAAGACATGAAATTTCTTCCAATTTTCTTCCAATTGAATCAAATATTTATTTGCATTTTTCTGTCAGCCAAGCATTCTTCTCAAGCATTCCGACATCTGCTCTTCTAGATTAATTTTATCTTATTGAGTGCACTGTCTCAGAACGGAGACACGGGCACGGTTAAGTCAGACATTGGTTTCATTGCAAGAATGTTTATTATGCTTTACCATACCTATGGTCGGATGGTTTGTTCTCCAATATATATATGAGCAACATCACAATTTGAGTGAACACATTTTTTGCTACACAAACAGAATCATTTTCAGTAGGACTTTCTGCCCTAACCTGGTCATCACATACACTTCGCCATTCCACTTAACCGCCTGATATTTCCACAAATCTGGAGCCACTCTTACTTGTAGGTAAGCCTTTTTTTAAATCCATTATAGCGCAGTTGGGTTCCAATTTTCACCATTTCCGTAATCGTGACAGTCAACTGGAATAACTGCTACCCGGATAGCTATGAATTTGTTCGTTCAGTAACCTGTTGTCTAATACCGGTCGTATTCGTGTCGTTTTGCCTTTGACTTGTCGAACTCCCATCAACGGTATCATATTATGAATCTTCCCGTCTCGCTTTTCATCCCACTTTATCAGAACATCTTCGCATACCCACTCATTCACTTCATCTTGAAATCACTCTTTGTCTTCATTGGAAATATCATAATTAACACATGAGGTTCTCCCTACCGGATGATAATCGACAAAACTCCATTGTGTGCTCCAATACCTTCCGTCAGATTGAGCGTCAAAATCATCCTCTTTTATCTGCATATGTATTCCACTTTTCACTCCAGTTTCTGTAGTAATAGCTTCCAATTTTGCTCCATTACTGCCAAATTTTATACAAACATCATCATCGCGTACCCGTATTGTCAGTCCACGTTTGAGAATAACATCGTTTCCCACTATGATACGACCGGATATTCGCCCTTCGAAGTTTTGATTGGTAGAAAAATAAACAAACATGCGGCAGCAGGAATAGCTAAAACGGAAGAGAGAGGGCGTGATCAAGCTGAAGGTAAGAGAAAATTTAGAGAAAACGGCAGGACTGGAAAATTGGGAGAGAGAGAAGAGAACAAATCGACATTTCGAGGATGGTCAGAAAGTCTTTTTAAAACAAGATCCTACAAAACTGAGAAAGGACAATTCCCCATTCGATTGACCGTACCAAATTTTAAGACATATCGCCACACCAATTGGAACTACAGAATCTGAAAGATGGAAACATAATTCGTCGAAGAATTGAGTGGATTAAGAAAGTAAATAACGAATTATAAAAGAGGGGAAAGTTTTGATTATTAATTTGTTTAAGTATTCTAAAAATATTGTAAATATTAAATAAATTCTACTTGTTGATATTATGAATCTTGAAGTGAAACCTGGAGATTTAACTAAATTTAAATTTTTTCATACTAAATGCATATTTTTCATATTAAATAATCTTTCATTTTTTAATTAAGAAATTTTCATTTTAAAATGAAAATTTATCATATAGTTAGTGAATTTGGCGAAAATTGACCAGTCCATAAATTCGGCTGCGAGGAATATTTAGTGTGTAGATGTTTTTGTGTGTCACAATATGCAAATTTATTTATTTCTGACAAGAAAGTATTTTAAATAATTATTTTCTTGATTTAAAATTTTGTTTATTTATGTTTTTAGGTTTCATTAAACACCATAAACGTTATTGTTGTATTTTATAATATAAAATATATTATAAATATTTTTATAATAAATTATTTATAGTAAAATTACTTTTATCAAATTTATAATTCTTTGTAGGATTAAAATGTTTCTATGTAAAATATCTCGTAGTTATTTATAATGCTTTTTAAATGTCATGTCCCAATAAGATGGAATTAAAAGGAATAAATAAATAATGAAGAGAAAATGTTATACATTAAGAATATCAATTGTGACTGTATAAAAATATTTTAAAAATATTATTTTCTGTCCATAAATTAATAATAAAACTAAAAATTAACTAAAATATAATAAATATTTAAAATTTTATTTATCATATATTTTAATCTAATATTTAAATCTAATTATTAAAGAAAAACTGAGACTTTCTCTAATTAAAGAGAAACTTTGATAAAGAATAAAATTACAAGAATAAAATTAAATGAATATTTTCTTTTGCACTGAAATAATAAATTGATTAAAATAAGAGCCAAAAAGAAAATTCATTTTTAAGATTACTTTCATTCATTAAAATAATTTAATTGATAAAAATAAAGCCATTTAAATAATTTGCAATTAAAATTGAAAACTAAATCACCATTAATTCATAAGCAAAGGAAAAATATAATAATTAAGAATGTTAAAGAAAATTAAATTTTACATCGTACTTTTCTTAACCCCATATACGCGAGGCCATATTAGTGGCCTTCACTTTGTACCCGTAAGGCCACATATATTCGGGCAAAATTATTATGTTACATTTATTATCTTGAATAATCTCGAGTAATTGCAGTAAATATTATTAATTATAATATCATTATTTACCTTATAAATTAAATTACCTTATAAAATAAAATTGAGATGAATGTATTCTTTTAACAATCAATATTTTACCACCAAAAATAATCATTTAAAAGAAATATTGTTTTTCCATTCTTTTTATTAGCTCACTAATGCTGAATAAAGAGTCACTCCAATACAGTTACAATTTTATTCATCAGCAATAATTGTTATCACTAATTCCTATTCCAAATATCGCTTACCAATTCCTATACATTATATAATAATATTTGTCTAAAAAGTGTGTTGGTTTGTTTGTTTGTTTGTTGGTCACGCTTTTCAATGTGAAATTGCGGACGTAACCAGAGTTAACCAGAGTGGTCAATCAGGATACCCCGCACCAATACAATTTTATCGGTGTAGCGCCTTTGCCAAAAAACGCCCGGAAGTCGATGAAATCGGTCGAAAAACGTACAACTCGTTAAATGGTTAAATTAACACCGATTTCGAATAAGGATGATTTTAACGATTCCTACACGAATTTCGCGAAACTCTTTATGAAATTATCAATAAAATACTAATTTATTTGATAAATGACCATTTTTATCACTTATTTACAAATTATATTTCTAAAAATCAATTTAAGATCCAAAAATTGGAAAAAAATCAGAAAATTCAGAGTTCCCTAACAATATTAATTCCAAGATATCTATTTATAAATTATAAGTAGTTTATATTGATTTTTATTGTTTTTTTAATTAAAATTTTTTAAATCTTAAATTTTTAAATTTTAAAAACTTTGTTGGCAAAGTAGAGTTCTGTCTGCATAAAGAATGGATGTAAAAATTTTAATTTTTTTGATTTACTAGTTATTATTATGAAAAAATATAAAAATATTTCTGTTGTATTTATTTGGTTGTCTTAACTGCTTTACAGCATTTCAATTCCAGTGTTAATTTTATTATTTTTTAATATATAATAATTCTAAAACTGTTAGCCAAATTTGCCGCCCTGCTTGATATTGTAGCAGTAATAGAAGTAGAATAGCAGTTATGAGGAAACAGAGAACGAAATAAATAGTAGAATCTGAATAAATAGAATCTGAAACCGATGAGGAGAGTCTGAATCTTACAGATTTTTCGGATGTCGAAGTCTAATATGTTGGAAATGAGGCAGCGGAAATGTCAGCAGTCGGTTATAATGACGTAGCGGTTTAATTTTTTCTTTTTCGGTTTAATTACTCTGACAACCAAGGACCTAAGATTTCTGCATACAATCATAATAAGTAAACGTAACACTGCAATTGTAAATTAAATTTTGAAATTTGTGTGTTTGTGAATAAAAATTTTTAAATAAAAATAATTCCACCTTTTATAAAAAGATTTTCAAATTTTAGT
This sequence comes from Girardia tigrina, assembly GCA_001938485.1. Lineage (NCBI taxonomy): Eukaryota > Metazoa > Platyhelminthes > Tricladida > Dugesiidae > Girardia > Girardia tigrina. Next base: position 93,898 of record MQRK01191404.1, on the reverse strand, counting down.
CAGTGTGAATATGGTTAATTATTTTTTACAACGATTATTTTCAGATTTTATAGAAAGCTGTTTCTGTTGATTGGTTATTTAATTCCGTTTGATATCCCTAATTTATCTTTATGAGAAGTTTCTCAAGAAAAGAAAGTTTGATACTAATTTCCGATTCTGTAGTAAATTTAATATTATGATGAAGACCAATCAAAATTGATTTCGAAACACCAAAAGATGTTATCTACATATTTCTTAGAGAGAATAAATTTTTCATTAGCGTATTTTTTCCGATTCATTCTTTAAAAGATGTTTAAAAAATTGGAACTCTCGTTGGGACTTCATCTTTCTACATGTATCATCCCCTATACATTCATTGCCTTCTTGTACATGAACTTATTCACAGAGCCGAAATACAACTTAGAAATTTGCAACATAAATCTTTATTTTTATTGATTTCTACATTTGTAAGGAACCAAACTTTGAAGGCGTCATATTTTTTCAGACAATATAATAATTTCCATTACTTATGGCTTCATAAGTGAATAAATAAATGAAAGGGTCTCTAAGAGTCTTCGTTTTACTATGAGTATCTCTGTTTAATAGCTTCTGTCACATACTTTATTATATTATTATTATTACTATTATCATTAATTATTATTATATTATTATTTATTATTACTATTTATTATTTTAGCGATTATTATCGCATATTATATAATTAATATATGCGTATTATTTAATAAATGATATTATTTATTTATGCACCTTGGCGACCTTAACTCGTCAGGATGATATCTTAAAATATAAAATATATTATATATCGATCGATCGAATCGATCAGAAATTTATAATAATTATTTTGGATTCTACTTTCGTTCCAATAGCTCGTTTTGGCTAGAAATTCCGATTAAGAACTATGTTCGGTTTTCCGACGACTATTCGTTAACCGGCGATTGAGACAAGAAAATAAATCTACTAAGCTGATCAAAATCTTGCTCAATTACCTCACTGTAGTCACAATGAACAATTAAATAATTGGAACCTCAAATATTTCATCGACCTGATTCGCGGTGACCATTAATCTCGTATAATCATATTGTTGCTGCGTGGAAGAAAACACCTTCAAACATATCTCAAGAAATTATCACTTGAAGTTACTATATTATTAAGATTCTCTTCCTACTCGACAAATCACGTTTTTGTGATCAACCATCATTATTTCCTTCTTTCTTTCCTTCCATTGTGTCGTTTAATCGTATTAATATACACTAATATCTTCATAAAGTATTTATTAGTACCGATTTCATAGTTAAAAATAATTTCATTGATAACCTTGAGTATTTCAGTGAAATTATGAAAGCATAATTTTTTCTTACAATATAATAATTTCCTTACTAATTGCTTCATAACTGAATGAAAGAGTCTCTAAGAGTCTTCGTTTTACTATGAGTTCATCTGCAAAGAGGAGTAATTCGGAGAAGCACGTTCAATGAATCATATAAATATTAGCCCCCCACAGGGAATATTATCCAATATTTATTGCTTTTCAATGTCTTCAATATTTTGACTCACAAAAAGTATATTTTATTACAGGTAAATAGAAATCAGTCATTTCGGTTAATAACTATACATATCTAGAGGTCCTGGTAATCATGTTGAATATTTTAAAACGATTGATCTTTTCTTTACAGAGTAAGTTGTCTTTCTTTAACATAAGCCACAACTTTTAAATTAAAGGTCTTATTTTTAAAAAATAATAATATTCAAAAAACATTAACAGCAAGATTTGAATAAATTCAAATCTAATTAGAAGAGATTAGTAATTTACTGATGAAATAAAAGTTTAAAACTGGAAAGATAATTTAAAAAATATATTTTTCCTTCATTTTAATTTATGTTTTGTTATATAAAATATGTAAGTTAGATTACAGAAATGTGTGACAACTTGATGGAGAAATAGATTAAGCCAAACAGACTGTCTGGTTTCCTCTAAGATATTTATTTAAATTTTCCAAACCGAGCTCCTAGAGATCAATTTCATATTTACCTTTAAAAATTTTTTAATCAATCATTTTCAATATTAAATGTAAGTAGTGTTTTAGAAAAAAAAACATTTCACATTAATACTAATATTTTAAAACTTTCAATATTTAACTAATCATCGAACCGACACAGTAGCAAGTTTGAAACTATGGGGCTGAACAATATGATAAAAACAACTTGAAAAATCAAAAATATACAATTGAAAGGATATAGATTCACCTTTCGTGGCATTTACCGCAACCATTCATACGAATGTGTACAACATTACAAATATACGACGGTAAAGAATGTGTTCGACCAGTTTCCAATAGCACCCGTGTAACTCTGCCATTGTCTCTGTTTGGGTGTCTCTACATCGAGATCAGGCGAGATTAAGGCGAGTACTGTCTTGTCTTTCGACTTAGATTCACTTGGTATATTCTTCATGAAACTGATTTATCGGATATAAACTGTTTGGATTTTGATAGATTTTTATGACAAATAATTATTTTATGACTACCTTATACTTTTATTAAACATTCATTAACAGATGAATACTGACTATTAACAAATTGACTTCACAATATATATATATATATATATATATATCATTAATCATCAAACAGACTTGTGAAATAATTTATGTGCCAGAGAATTGTAAAGAATTTTCACAAACATCATATAAGTGAAAAATATGAAAATTCAACAATATTTTCTTTAATTTGTTACGTTATTAATATTTAGGTTAAGATCTTTTCTATTTCATTTGCTAAGTAGAAAACAATGTCTTTCAAGAAGAATTTTTCTAACATGGAGAAGAACAAGGAAAACTGGAAAAAGAATATAGTCTAGTTTCAAGCGCCATCAAGAAGAGGATAAGTGACAATTTATGAAGCACCCTTGCTTAAATGGAGTCGCATGTCTTTGAAAAGCCACTTTATTGAACGCTTCAAATTTTTTCTATCCACTGCAAAAGAATGAAGAAAGAGGATCGATTTAATAGCTGTAGAGCTAAAGCCCTGTGGAGCAAAATCTGAACTTCCCGCATGAATCTCATCAAGCTGTTTCTCCAAAAGTAGCAAACTTGTAAACCTATATTAGCTCTGCAAAAAGAAACAAAACTTTGTTTCATTGAATGAACTGTTTGATATGATCAAGGTAAAGGGCGAATAAGTGTTAAAAGAGGATCAGAACCTCTACAAACTGCAAATTGAGAATAAAAGGCCCAGTTTTTTATTCCACTGGAAAACCTTCTATTGCCAAAAGCAACCCGCCATACAAGCGAAAGAGGACAATGAAAGCAACTATGTCCACATTCAAGACCTCAGTACTACCTAATATTTCGAAAAGTACCACGAACTCATCAAACAACAGTAGAAATAGTCTTTGGGAGGATGACAATGCTACGTCCACAAGTAAAAGGAAACATAACCCAACAGGCATTGCAAGACGCCTTGTTATAAGCTAAAATCTGTCGTCCCACAGAGTAGCAATGGTGTGCTGCCAGTTTTCTGTTGAGAGTATTGAAATTCCAAGCCCATGTCAGTCAGCAAATTACAAGACTATATACCCAAAAGCTGCTCAAGTGAAAGAGCTTTGGTGAGCACTCTTCATCTGCAGAAGTCGGCATGCACTTTGTCGGTAAACACATTGACGGCTATGGATATAATGTCGTTGTCCTGAAGAAGGACAATTCTGTCAGTTTCTATTAAACTAGCACCTGCCATTTGAGGACCAACAATATTATACATCTTTGATATTATACATCAATATTATACAGAATATTATACATCAACAATAATATACATTCGAGAGGTTGACCATTTTCATAAGGTTATAATCCGTTATATATATACATATATGATCATTAATTATTTTAATAAGTATCGGATTTCGTCAAATTTTTGGATTTCAAATACCATTTGAAATGTTGATGAAACAATTTTAGTAAAAATATTTACTCTGCAAAAGAATGCTCAAATACGAATATTTGAAAGTTCAATTTGTTTTGTCATAAAAATATACTAAAATATTCTATGACCCAAAAAGATTGTTGATCTTTCACTGTCACTTATTTCAAGTAGCGTTCAGAATTTCTTTAAGGATTTATAGTGGAATATAAATAATTATATTTTTCCTTACTAAATTCGAGAAGGAAAACGTTAAAAGAAAGAATTTTGTGCCCAGAATATTTAACGTAATTTAATTCGCATTAATTAATTTTCTAGTAACAAGAAAAAGAAAGAATTTATTTTTTTCTAACAAAATCAGATTATTATTCTTGAAACGATTGGTTGGGTCGTTGAAGGCAAAAGAACATGTTTCCATAGCATGTTTATTTTGTCAAACTATTTCCAGAATTAAAACAAATGTAAATTACCATATTAATATAAATAATGAAAAATTTTTCGATTTTATATTTTGAAGCATTAAATTTTTATATTAAATTTTTCTTAAATTCAAAAATTTGAAAATGTTATTATTTAAATGCTTTACAAAAATAATAATTTCATTTTATTTGTTTTAATGAAATCGAAAAAAAAACAAAATTTTCTTCATTTAATTTTTCTCAATATTTAATTTAACAAACAAAATCGTTTAGTTGTAAATTACTAATTATTTTAAGTAGAAAATAAATATATTTTTTATTTAATATAAAAAATTATTAAATAAAAATATAATATAAAAAATTAATTAAATAAAACATATCTTATAAATTGCTAATATCGTAAAAAAACAAAATTATAAATTTATATTTTATTAAATTTTTATTTTAAAAGTATTTTTATTTATTTATTATTACTATATTTTTAAGAAAATAATAAATAATTTATTTTGATCGGATTATATATTATTAATTCTAAATTGAAGAAAGAAAAAAAGAAAAAAAACAATTAATTGAAAGAAAAAGCATTATTTACTTGACTTAGGTTAATGGAACACTTTATTTTATATTTATATTTATATATATTTATTTATATATTAATCAGCCCCTATTTCTGAGCAGACACTTTCTGATTCTTTGCTATTAGATTTGAGTAGCCTAAATATTGATTTCTTTTGTTGCCTGGCAACTAATAATGCTGGGATAATTAAGATTATTAGACTTACTAAAAATAATATAAAAAAAGAAATTCAGGATTGATGTATAGTTTCTTTCGAAGACTTTTGTAATAAGAGGAAATAGCTTCAATTGTTATAATTTATTTATGGTTAATTTTGTAATAAACATTTTTCTTCGGGAGATATATTTTTTTTATTTTAATAAATAAATAATTATTTAATATTATATGTAATGGTTCGATAACAATATAAATTTAGTACGATTAGACTTTCGTTTTAAACATTTATTTAAATAAAATAATTGTATTTTTTAAAAATAAATTTTATTTTACTTTTTTTCCAAAAATAAATCTAAAATTAATGGTTTTAAAGTTCAAAAATAAAATTAGAATTTCTGTCAATATTTACTCGTTTTTAATTTTAATTTATTTGAGAACTGTATTGAAAACTTAAAAATAATAAATAATAATTGAAAATAATATTATGTTTATTTTATTTAGGAAAATTATATTTGTTTTCTTTCAAAGACTTTGGACGACAATTTAGTTGAATCGTTTAAAACAAGAAATTTATAAAATTATATATTATATAGTCAATATTCGTATAAATTAGTATAAATATTCAAAGATATATGGAGCTTTTCAAAATCTTTTAACATTAAATTATATATTTTGTTAAAATGCCATAAAAGATTAAAAAGGAAAAAATAATTATTTTAACAGTAAATTTTAGAAACATGTAAAAAGAAAAATCTATGAGATGTAACATTATTCTTATTATCAAAATCTTAATTTGTATTTATAATGTGATAAATGATTTCGAACGGTGTTTATTGTATGCTGTTTGGTATGTTGTTTTAGGATTGTGTTTCTTCCACCCATATGGAAGACTAATATTTTAAATGTTTTGAACCGTCGGACAATTTTCGAATGGAGATATTCGATGGATCCTAATCAAACGTAGATCAATATTTTAGGAGTTTCGGTAGATTTGCAAAGATCATGGGATTCTCAGAAGATAACAGAGTCTTGCTGGTTACAGTATTCAACATCAAGAAACAATAGCCAAATACGAGAATGCCCCGGGAAAAACCTGGGAAAAAATATGAACATTCATCAGAGAAAATAACATTCTGGACTGGATGACGGAGCTTTTTGAGATAAAACTTTGATTAAATGACCCTTAAATCGTATTTCGGAAAAGAGACGAATATGTTTGGAAAATAGAGAAGAAATTGGGTAAAAGGAGCTATAAAACATGGTATATGTCCACGCGCTAGATGATAGTGGAATGATTGAGAAAGAAAGCCCTTTGAGGTATTTCGAAAGCTGAAGATATGGAATGTATGCAGAAGAAAATATAGGAATTCCGATAAAAGATTGGAGGTACACAAGCAGAATTACCATTACAAAATTCAGAATTATTGTTCTTCAAGAGTATTTTAAAATATCTTTGATACGTTCAATTATTCAAACAAAATATGATTTACATTAGCAATTCCCAACCTTTTTTGAACGCGAATCGGTAAAATTATATTAATTTCTTTGCAGACCGGTGAACATATATTTAATATATTACTTGATGCATATTATTGTGAAATCTGCTGCTGCTTTTTATTTAAAATCTTCGCAAGGTAACAATGGTTCAGATAGGCGCAGAGCAGCATTTACTTGAAGTCGGTTTATATATTTGATTTTAATAGCCATCATGGAAGAAAACATTTTTTCACAAAGGTATGTTGTTGCAAAAGCAATCAAAAGCTTCAAAGCCTTTTCATTGAGAATCGGATACTCTTCCCTTACAGAAATCCAGAACTGTGTCAAAGGTAGTGATTAAAAATTTGTTTCTAGAGTACAGTCAGCGGATAATTCAATGAGATTTTCTTTCTCTTTTGGTGTAAGTTTCATGGAGTTTATATCTGCTTTAAATGGATCACAAATCCAAAAATTTCCAGTGCGAGGGCCTTCATCTTCATGGTATTACTGGTCAAAGTTTTTAACCAATGCCTGCTTATCCTAACTTATTACACTGCAAATAACTGTTCGGTTCAAGTCAGTAGACATCAAATAGTCATCCAGAATGGTAAACATCGGCAATTCTATTTTTTTAAAGAGCTGCTTCCACAATAACAGTTTATGTTTTAATTCCAAATATTCCAAAGTGTTAAAATATTCGTCATCCTTCCTAGGAGTGACAAGTTGAAATTAATGAGAATTGAGAATATATCAGCCAAGTAAGAAACCTTCGCAATCCATTCCTTATTTTCTAGAAATTGCAAATGAAAGGACTTTTGAACATGTAGATATTCTTTTATTTCTTCTCTCAATTCAAAAAATCTTGAAAGAACCTTGCCTCTTGGCAACCATCTCACTTCAGAATGTAATATGAGTTGCTGGTGCTTAGAATCCATATTCTCACACAGGATCTGAAACAGTCAAGAATTCCAAGATCGACTTAGAATTTCATTCACAATCTTCACCACCTCATTCAGTATCATATTTAAGTCAGAAGACAGCCTTTTTGCTGCTAGTCGTTCTCGATGGATCATACAATGAGTGAACAACATGTTTGGATGAACCAAAGTATGGTGAGTTTTTAATTCTTTCGATTACATGCTCTTCCACATCTACAGCTATTTCCTCTGTTCATCTTTGAATTGTATTATCAGAAAGAGGAATCATCTTCAGTTTATCAGTAGCTTGAGAGCCCAAAATTTCAGTTGCAACCGCATTGAGACACGGTTTTATTAAGTTTTCAGTAACTTTGAATACTTTTTTACATTTTACAATGTTCAAAACAACATAAAACAATGTTTTCAGGGGAGATTTATCAACAGTTATTACCTTCATCAAAGACTGATTATCAAAATCTTTACGGAGTCACTCAAAAAAATGACAGTGGTTTCATTGCAAAATCTCTGTGCTCCGTATTTAAATGTCGGCCCAGCTTGGATGGTTTCATGGCATCATTGAACAATATCTCAGAACAAATGACGCAAAGTGGTCGAGATAAAATCTCACTTCTTGGTGTCATTATGAAACCAAACTTCAGGTACTCCTTATCATAATGACGAACAAAACATTGTCTCAGCTTCTTTCTTGTATGAATTTCACTATCATCATTGCCTGATTGCTTTTTCACCTGAACATCAGAAGCCATTGAACTCGGCACATATTCAGTGCTTGAATCAATACTACGTAATTCCTCTTGACGAAGCTCGCGCTTCAAAAAGCTTTGAATCTTTTGCTGTTTCATTCTGTAACACTTTCAAGCCCTTGATTTGAAAATGTAAAAATGAATAATTGAAATTCCAAATTAATTACACTGATTCAAACAATTATCAATAAAACTTATGAATTTTATAATTACATTGTTTTAACTTTAAATCGAGAATTTGTCATTTTAAAATGACGTATTTTCATTTTAAATTGCGACTTTGAATTTGAATTGATTTTTTATTTTGCAACTATTCTTTTGTATTTTGACTTGCAATTTATGATTTTTTACTGTAATGATTTTTCTATTTTGAACTGAATTCTTGTCTTCAGTTATAATTTTGCCAACTTTATATTTTGATTTAAAGTTCATATTGTCAAAAAAATTTTAAAGCATAAAAAAGTTTTACACGGAGCGATGCCGTTCCGCGGACCGGCGGTTAAGGACTGCTACTTTAGATTATATTTGTAATTTATTTATTTGTTATTTTGATTAATTTTAAAACTATTATGATTTTGAATAGCTCTTTTAACTAATTATATGTTTTAATAAAAATAAAAAAAATATTTTAACTAAACTATATTGTATAAGAATATAAAAGACGAACAGAAAAAAATATTGCTTTCGAATACCGACAATTCGAGTTGTTATTGTGGTTATAATTGTGCTGATCGTACACGAGATTGGCAAAAAATGAAACAGTAAAATAAATGTTATTACAATTGCTATTGTTATTCAAGTTCGAAATTTTTTGAGTAGGAATCGATTCTTGGGTTTAGTGGAGTTGCTGTTATTGAAAATGGGTGATGACGAAGATTGAGGATGAGATTCGAGAAATTGGGAGTGCAATTGAAAAAAAATTAATAATATCCTCTGGAAACTGAGATAATTGGCAAAATTGATAAACTGACAAAATAAATCCAAATGAAATTTTCGATATAGAAATTAATTAATCGTTAATAAAAATCAATTACTTTCTATATAGATCAGTGGTTCTCAACCCGTGTTCCGTGGCACATCAGTGTTCCGCGAATCCGCTTTCAGTGTTCCGCGAAAATATCTACATTTTATCTTTAAATTTGCATTTAAGATACAAATCATCAAAAATCTCATTTAATTTTTTTATAAAATGATTCAATAAGATATCCATTACATATATATATAAATAAACAAAGATAAAAGTATTTTTATTGTTTGTTATTGTTGCGCACCAATTTTTATTAGAAATAGTTGTGTCACCACTACCAGGTGGCAGCAAAATACGTTCCGTTCATTT
>MQRK01191404.1:25526-48372 GCA_001938485.1 Girardia tigrina | reverse complement strand
GTTTTGAATTAATTAAATATTCTTTCTTTACATAAAATAATTTTTAAATAAAATTAATATGTAAATAAAAATTAATACTAAAACTACAAAATTTGAACTTTAAAAATAAAATCAGAAAACAATGAAAAATTTGTTCGAATAATTGTTTATTAACAAACATTAACAAAAAATTATCAATTTAGAACGATGTCGAATGACGAGAGTTTTGCTGAGAGTTGTCCAAAAGACAATTCTGATTGTAATGAAAATAAAAGTTTGAAAACCAATGTTGGTGTTCTTAATACAAGCTATGAATAATATTAGTCGAAGCGATGATTAAAATCCAACCCTTAAGTTCACTCGAACCAACATGGCTTGGACATTGAAAGGGTTAGTCGAATATAAGATTTTGAAAATATGACTAAATTTATTTATGTATTCTGATCGAAATTTCTGAATTTCGTTGATTTCTAAATGAAAATATTTTCCCACCAAAATTAACATATTTCGTTAGCAATGTCACATTTTGTGATCCATCTCAATTTTTTTATCAATATGTCAATCTAACATTTTCGAACTAAGTTAAATTTTAAAAGGTTGATAGCATTTCTTAAAATAAATTAATTAGTTAAATTAATTGAACTCACAATTCATAAGTTTAATTACTTTTAAATAAAATTTAGATTATTTAGAATAATTTTCAGTTAAGCCTCCCAGATTATGGCTTATAAATGTGCATGTATAGTAAATCAGGATACTCAATATTGGAATAACGGAAAGTGAATTATATACTCTGTATCGGTTAAAAACATCAAAGAAAAGTTGCTGATCCTCAAACAGCTTTAGATACAAAAGTGCGAGTCTTCAGTAAGCGTGTATTTTTTGGTTTGTCTCTAAAAAATGACCGATCATGATCCCTTGTACCATGGATATGAAGGGATTTGGCTATAAGCGCATTTAGCGCAACGGGGAAAGGGACATTTGATTATTCCTCTATATGTTATATTAATAAGTTGAAAAGCCAATACAACATTTTGGATCACTCCTCAATCAGTCTTGATAGCATTACCAACATCAGCAGTGACGATTAAATTGCAAGTATCTGCATGTCTTTCGTCTGAGTTGTTTTGTTTACGGTATTAGTAATATAATTAACATTTATTTGATGATCAACTAACATATACCTCTGCAACCATCCTTTAGTTTTTTTAAACTTTTGTGGCAGTTCTCTGTGGGCATATATAAGGACTAACATCCGTCTGCCGCTGAGACGCCGTTTTCAGGTGTACATTCTTCATATGTCTTTGATGACAGAACGGATGTAGTGTGGCTGAGGTGGCCCGACGTTGGCAGTGTATCTCTGGGTGGTGGTGGGGTGAAAACTGTTCAGTTTAGATGGTTGAATAAAATATTATTCGCTTCCATTTAGTGGATCTTGCATTTTCTTTCAGCTCACATTCCAGACAATTAACCAAACCAATTCGAAGAATGTGAAAAAAATGGAACATCAAGCTCCAAAGCATATGATAGTAGATCAGTGTTTGTTAGAATTCACCGACTCTAAGACGGATTCTGGAGCGTAAAGTAGTAGTTATCCCAGATTCTGGTGTAGTGTTTATAGAAAGCGCTCTCTAGTTGCTCTACCAGGTAGTCTGCTATCCCAATACAGTTTTCTTTTTTGAAACAATTTGGATTAATACGAACAGTCCCAAACTGTCAGTTTTAAATTTGACTTTAGGAAGTCACATAGGACAATCAGTAACACATCCGTTGATGTTGACCTCCCTAGACTCGAACTCCCAGAGAGGATGAATGAAGTGATCATCGAAAAGTCTTCTTAATTCATTCTGCTCAGCAATTTCTTATTGCAGAAAGGAAAAGTACAGCTTACTCTCTTGATACGCGGTTGAAGCATTTTCAAATTTTCATTTTCTTAGTTTAGCAGTCTATTTCATTTTATCGGTAACTGCGCCTTCAGCAAGTGTTTGAATTAACTATCGTTGTCAAGGACCTCCCACAAATTTAAGCACTCTGTTAATTCTGCCAAACAATCGATAGTTCCATAATTGAGATTCAATGAAGCTTGGGTTTTCTACGGGCCGTACGTACACAACTGTTTTGGAAAGCTTGTAATCGTGCAACGTCCTTATTAGATGTTTTCTAGCATTTATTTCCACAATAGACAGTAGGAAATTGGTTGATTCTATTTCCTTTTCATATTGAAACCCAGTTGTATTGAGTTTCGGTTCGTAACTCTTAAAGCTTCTCTATTTTGCTGTGTATCCACTGACATATTATGACAGCAGCTACTACTAGTAGTCAATATACTACCAAAATAACATAATTCCTTTACGAATTCTATGACGGTTTCACCACATTCGATATGGTTATTCGCGTACTTGTATCGTAACTAAACTAATGAAATGTAATTGAAAAATATATTCCTCAGTATATTTAGATATCTACAAGCACAATCGATATCGAAATCAATGATTCATAGATCGTTTAAACATGTCAGTCGATTGAATTGCGTTTCAGCATAGCAATCGCCTGCGAAACCTTCCTAATGAGTCGTTTTAAAGACTTCATCGAATACGTATTTAAATAAAGAAGCCCCCATAAAATATCCCTATCTGAACCATCTTTCCATGAACAAATCGCTACTCCCAACAGAAGCTACATTTTTTTATGAAATTCTTTAATTAGACAAAGGAAGTTTAAGTTTAAACAGAATCTTTTCAGTTCAGCCTGTATAACTTCATGGGAACACTATCACAAACGTTTTCCACATCAATGAAAATGGTATATACTTTTGGGTTTTTATATGGACCTTCCTTTTGTATATTTCTGAGTATACTTATAGCTTACATAGTAACTCGTTTAAGCCGATAATAAATAGCAATTGTTTGTGCCAATTATCATCGAACAGAAAATTGACATTTGAAGTTGCAACAATCAGTAATTCGAGAAATACTCATTACGACAAACATACTCTGTAATATTTGCTTTTCAACAATAATTCTTGACTCTTTCTTTATACCCGATTTCTTCAACACAAAAACAGCACAATGGTCACTAGTTTAGCTTGAATGTTGTGGAAAACCATCTAAATATATTGCAATAAAAAATAATATTTTATTTTCACGACGTTATTAATTCTGGTAAAAAAGAAAATTACATATTCTACACAATACGAGCGAGGCAGTTCGTTACTTCATCCGGGCGATTAATCTGTTAGACGTTTTTGTATTGGTAATTTCTCCTAATATCATCTTAATATGTTCATACTTAAATAATTATATTTCTTTTTAACTTTTTTTCTGTTTGCCTTGTATAATTTATTAATAATATTTATTATTTCATTAACTCAGAAAAGAAAAATATTTATATTAAATCTATTTATCATTTATACAATGTTAAAATACTTAATTTTTTATCACTATTGTAAAAAAAAATTAAATATTAAAAAATTATGACAAAATATTTTTTATAATTTTATTTATGTATTATTATTCAATCTTTGAAAACAATTATTACTTTTAATTTTAAATGGACAGTGTGAGGGATATTTGAATGATGTTTGAATGATTTTGAGTAATGTTTCAATGAGTTTTATAATATGTTTGAGATGAATTAGTTTTTGAAGTATGACATCTCTCTCTAGATAATTTAGGTCAGTTATTGTTTCATTCAAAATGAATATTACTAATTGTATAATACATTAATTGTTATTTAACAATTAACAAATTACACAATTGTTTTAATTATGGTAAACATTTTTAGCAACTTTTTGAAGATTCCATTGAAGCAACAGGTCATGCGCCAACGCTGATTACAGATCATCTTGGTCTTAATAAATCATGTAACAAGACTTCGTCTGTTAATATTCTCTATGATAATTACAAAAATATAATGTCGAGGAAAGAATAATGCAAATAGAAAGCTGTTTAACTTATATATACTCTTTTGCATATATGGATCGAGAAACCGAGAACGTAAATTTTCGATTGATGTTTTTACCGAGTTTAAAAAGTTTTTCTGGTTTTGTTCAAATTCAATTTTTAAAATACTGAGAGTTTTATTTCTTTTAATGAGAAAAAAATAGTCTTCATTTTATATGATTTCCATGGAATGTAAAAAAAACTTGACGTACCAGTATTTCAATTTTAGACGTTTAATTTTATTTAAATAATAAATGAAGCATTTATTTTTTTTAATTTAACTATTAAAATATTTTACTTACAGTTTATTTGATCAACAAAAATTTGAAAGATTCCCAAAAGAAATTTTCAATTATGAAATCCAGAAGGATGTTCTAATTCTAGAAGAGCAAGAAGTATATTGTTTTACAATTTCCTTTTCTTAAATTATTATTATAAATTTTATGATAACTAAATAATGAACGTTTCTAAAATTTCTATTTCAAAATGCTTTTTGTGAACCAAAATATAATCGTTACATGATTAAGGGCTTTTTGTTTCGTTTTTGTTCGTTGTCTTCAAATTATTCTTAGGCTACTTCTAATTTAAAAACGTTGAATGACCTTTTACGTAAGAATATCTATTCAAAATCTTTCCTTGAGAAATTAACTGCAGAAACAATTGATAAATTATTTAAAAATGGTGTAAATGAAACAATTCAGAGCATGCATGACTTAAAAACATATAAACAAACTAATAAGAGACTTACACATTAACTGTTTCTTATTCTGAAGGATTTATATAATTCATACTGTCTATTCTAAATTCAATTAATAATAAGAATTAGAATTAAAAAATCATATCCAAAACATATACAATTCAATATGTTTAGTCATAACTCACAAAGTCTTTTGAGTTTATGCTCTGATCTTGTCTTTAAGTTTCAAAGTAATGGGTGCAATACAATATGTATTAAAGAGACGGTTTGTCATCTTTGTAAACGAGTTCGTGATCATGAACAAATATTGGTACAAGAATATTGTTGAACATAAAAAAACCGTAAAACGATAGTTGAAATAAATAATTTTGAAGTGTTAAGCGTCCAAATAAAATCAGACAATAAATTTTCAATCACCATAAGACCCTCTTACACTACATTGTTTACTCGTTTTGAAAACTTACGATATCGATCCGGTATATGTCTTAAGTTACAGCGCCATCTTTTTTCAGACCTTATTGATGCGGCAGGTGAATCATTAACACTCTTTAGTGGATGACGACTTCAATGTCCACCTACCTGCTGTCTTAATCAATCAATGATTATTGTGATTCCTCGTGAGCGTAATGTTAGGCACCTTAACCAGATGTTTGGTTCATCTCACATCGCTAGTTCTGTTAACCAAAAATGGCCTTGCGAACATTTATACTACGTACATCTTTGACAACAAAATTAAAGAAAGATACACTTCGTAACCATTTAAAGTTTTAGAAAGTTTTAGGACATTTCATTCACAAAACCTCTAATCATTCGCTTTACCATGTGATACTAAATTACAAATGCAATATATCATGAGGGAAGGTTCAGAGGGAACCAGCTAATAGATAGTTTGTTAAATCCTAAAGCCGTATACTAATTTCCGACGATCGATTTGCACGTTAGAACCCCGCTAGTTATCAATCCCAGTTTTCTATGACTTCAACCAACAAAAGCATAGTTCACCTTCTTTCGAGTCTCTACATAATCGTTCAAACTCCCCCCAGATGTGAACATCTTCAGACTGGTCGTTGCTTCACTCGGTGGGGAATAATTCCAGCAAGGTCGCATCATAGCTTACCGAAGTAAACCTTTAAATTAATTACATTGAAGGGTTTTGTAAGGAACTTTGACTTGCGATCATATACATCTCCGACCAAATTCATTCCCCTATTGAAATTTTATTCAACAAAATAGCTTTTTTATTACCTAATTTATGTCATAAATAGGAGAAAAATAATTTAAGCATTTTTTGGTGTACCGTATAAAACATGAAGTTATGTTACTTAATTAAGTTAAATTTTGAGGCATTTAATTAATGTATTGTTATCCGTCGGACCCATAAAATTAGAAGCCACGAAGATATTCAAAAAGTCAAAATGTGTAAAGAATCTAAGAAGTTTCAATATAAAGGAAAACGATACCGATTAGCTACTAGTCAGAAGAGAGTTCGAGATTGGAGATAAAATGCTAGTCAAGGTTGAAACATGAGTAAAGGGAAAATATAAATATAAATGGCCATGCAAAGTGATTGAGAAGAAAGATGACATAGAAACATCTAGAATATAAATGTGAAAAAAACTAAAGAAATTCTTTTAAAAAAGGGGATATAAAGATTTAGTTTATTTTTATTTTACTGATCGAGATTAACATAATGTAAAACTTAAAATCGATTTACAAAATATTAAATCTATTTTAAAATTAAATATTTAAGATTATTTAATTAATAATATCAAAAAGTTTCTTCCTCATTCAACAACAATTTGTACAAACAAAAAGAATATTTTCTTCTTATAAAAACAAATCTTTTCTACTAATCAATGAATTCTTCTAATAAAATTTGTGCAGTCCGATATACCATCAGCTACCGTTCTTCTCTCCCGAATTTCAATCGTCAAACGATATCTAATCATCGCGAAAAGAACTGACTGTTATCTTGGGACAATATAGCGAAGTATTTTCAGTTTTTACATTAAAACACTCATTGTTCATTTTTTCTTACGATTCATTTATCTTGATTAGGAATTCTCGTTAGACTCTTCGGTATATCATGTATTCTGTGTTTTTATTATCATAAAAGATATTATAAATTTAATAATAATGTATCTGTTCTTTTCATTTTTGAAGGAAGTTTTGGGGCTCACCCAGGGTCATAAGGGCAGCCCTTCTTGGAGACAATAAATCTCATTTTGTAAGATTCCCTCACACTTTTATTTCATCATCAATGGGTGTTCAGGATGTAAGAGTCTCCCGGTCAATACCGGAGATCTGGTCACCCTCCTGTATTATTAACATTTAAAAAGAGAAAGAAAAAAGGTAATTTCGGCTAAAAAAAGAAAGCTTTTTCAGTTTACGTAATTGTTAATTTGAAAGTCACTTTATGTATAAAAAAGAATTTATATATAAATTTGTAAATTATTATGTTTATTTTAAAATGTTAAATAAATTAGAATTTGTTGGATTTATAGTTTTTAGTTCTTTAATAAATTATATTTTATTTTAATATGAAGTAAATATGTATTGTATAAATCAACCGCAATGTGTTTACAATGTATTGAGATTTGCGAATCAAGAGATAGATCAAACACTTGAATGTCATAATAATCAGTTTGCTGTCCGAGACTTTAATGTTGTGACTTGTCTTGAGAAAGGACATCGACAATTCGGCAGAGTAACATATATAGATATTGAAGTATGGCTTTTCAATGCAGATCGATTTAATTTAAGATCAAAATTTATATTTGAATGGAAACCCACCCTCGTCAGGGCAAATATTATTGATTGGCGCTCGATTATTAAAAAGTGAGGAGCTGAATTCTTATGCGGTTGAATGCTGACAGCTTTCTCCGTCGAAAAAGTAATTTGAAAGAGTTTTCAACGGGTAAATTGAATCACAAACTGTGCTTGAATGAAATCAGGCCCACTTTATTTTTGACTTCCTCGACATGATTCTTGTAGAACAACTGAAATTACATATTTCATGTGTTACATATGGCAAAATTGATTATTTTGAAAATCAACAATCAAATTTGTCTCTTTTTTAATATCAATAAAATCGATCGATTCCAAACTCAAAATAGAAGTCAGAATTATCAGTATCTCAATCATCTCGTGAATTTGTTTTAGTAATTATCATCAGAATCGATCAATGAATGCTATTCACTTCTCAAAATGAAATCGAATACCAACTTTTGATAATACATTAGGCTTTAGGTCAATTGGTCTAAAAACAAAATGGTCTAAAGGCAAATTGGTCTAGAAAATTGGTCTAAAAAATTGGTCTAAAACAAAACAATCAACATAACAATAAATGAAATTAAGACTATTATCGTTTGCATTTATTATGAATTATTGATTTTACTAGATCTTAATATTTAGGTCCAAACATTACAAAAATAAAATGTAACTAAATTATCAATAAGAGACTATAGAAAACTATTCAGTTATTCGTAATTGAGTGTCTCTCCTTTATTATAACCAAATTTCGATTTAATACAGTTTATTCTTTGTCGGATTTTTTACAATTTTTATTCCACTTATTGTTATGTTGATTGTTTTGTTTTAGACCAATGGATCGGCTCCCAATACATTACATATGATTTAGTTGGTTACAATATTTACGTGAATTACGTTTGATTTTCACACTCAAACCAATTTAAATTTCCAAAATTCTTTTAAAATTTAAATTCTTTTCCCTTTTTAACAACTTTACAATCAGCGCTGCTCAGCAACGATTTAGATTAATAAACAACTTCAGAATTTTCTAGATCTAGCAATAATAGGAAAACCTTTTTACACAAATTCTCACTTTACCTTTCCTAAACTTTTACCTTGTCTCACTTTATCCTATAACCCTAATCGTAACCCTAACCGCTAAACTTACTCGAAGTAAATATTAATATAAATTCTTTTAATTATAAGAATGTTTTTCTTTTTGTAATAACAAATTCTTATTATTCAATTCGGAATAGTATCTACTGTTATGGAAGCTCACTGAGTCTATAAAATAAATAAAGCTTTTTCAAAATAAGTATACTTTAATTCAACTACAATTGTCTTAAGACTCACTTTTACAACCATATTAATCTCTTTTTAGTTTTACTAAATCAGCAAGCAATATAAGTTTTGTTAAAACATATTTTTAGGGTTCTGTTAATTTCAAATTTGGAATTTTGTATTGCGAAAAAGGTCAAATTAGTGATGAAGAAATGTATAATAACGGTAAGAAATATGTTTTTAAGAACTCTTTAATATTATAAAAATAGTCAAGGGTTCAGAAGATTTTGAAAATTTTCTCAAGTTACTTGGCGATAAAGTTTCTCTTTTGAACTGGGACAGATTTAGAGGAGGGTTAGATGTCAAAAGTAAGCATACTTATTTTCTTAAATGTTATATATATGTCTTTGGCTAAATTATATTTTTTGTAAGTCTTTTATTATTAAATCTAGTACATAAGAAATGGAAAATATTGATATAAAAAATTATTCAACATTGGTGAAAAATTTATTGAAATCGTAAATCCTAAACTCTTTTGGATTAATGTAAATCTTTAAATAAAATAAGTACTAAGTCGTTGATGATTTCCATAGATTTTTTAATATTTTTACCGGGGATCTCAAAGTAAAACGACTACAAGGAGCAAAGTAAATACGAATTTTTAATCGGCGGCTGTATGTATCTGATAATAAATATGTAGATGGTAATTACCACGCTTTTAAGAACTGAATTTGACTGTATTTGCTACACATTTCTAAGCGATTTTACACTCACTTCCCGTGGTCCGATTGAGCTGAAATTTAGCACAGTTGCATTATCCCGATGAAAACACAAATCAATTAAGAGAACTACGAACTAACTTCAGTTAGTTATGTTGAATAACTAGTCCTTTTTTTGTGATTATCTACAAATGTATTTTTCT
The DNA here is from genome assembly GCA_001938485.1 of Girardia tigrina. Classification (NCBI taxonomy): domain Eukaryota; kingdom Metazoa; phylum Platyhelminthes; order Tricladida; family Dugesiidae; genus Girardia; species Girardia tigrina. The sequence continues at coordinate 38,801 of MQRK01191404.1, read as the reverse complement.
TAATTCAATAGATTGTTTTTCAAAATTTATTATGAAAAGTTGATTTTTTTTCTATTTGTAAAAATTTTAAATTTTTGGAATTTTCTTTAATGGTTATTGTGATGAATATTTTTAATGGTGTTTATTGTGTGTAGTTTGGTATGTTGTTTTAGGATTGTGTTTCTCCCACCCAGATGGAAGATTGATAATTTAAATATTTTATAACGTCGGGTTGTTTAATCAATTACTAAAATAAAAATAATCATTTTAAAATTAAACTAATATTTCATAAATAATATTTTAATAATATTTTCTTAAAATAAATAAAAATTATTTCAAATTTAAAGTATAAATTATTTTTCTAATAATTAAATTGTAATTTAAATTTGTTTGAATAATAAGACGTTAAAGAATATTATTAAAGATTATCAATCAAGAACGATGACGAGCTACGCAAGTTTTACAGAGAATTGTTCTAGTGGCAATTCAAATTGTGATATAAATAAATGTAAAGAAATCCCAATTAATGTTCTTAATAGTTATATTTTTGGATTTTTACTCATTTTTATTTATTTGGTTATATCTTTGCCATACTTTTTATTTATAAGAAAATCATAATTTTCTTGTCCCGAACTATCTATTCCTTTCTTATACTTTCGCCCTTAATAAATAATAACTTTAAGGGGTTTTAGATGCAAAACCAGTATTTCAAAGATTGGGCTATTTGAATAGCAATTAAAGTTGAACTAATCTTACAAAAGACTCAGACGAAAAAGTTCTTGATTCAACTTGCCACGATGACTGGCTCTTTCGGACAACTCGTTTGACACGTGAAGCCGAAATCTCAACTTCAAATCGATCAAATTATAGAAAATTGCGATCAATTCAGAGTCAAAGCTATATTAAAATTGAAATTTGGTAAGCGAAAAAGCCACAGAATTCTAATCTGGGAAAATTTCATTCGATCTCAGTGGTATCTGCCTTTTCCACTCAATATTCAATGACAAATTAATAGTTTTTTATTTATATATATATATATATATATATATACATATATGTTGGGATCGAGAAATTTCCCAATCGACACCAGGCCAATTCATTAAGGGGGCACTGAGTCTGATGGAAAATTTCTCGGGATCTGAAATAAAATAAAATGATTATTAAAGAAATATAATATTAATTAATTAAAACTAACCTTAATTGAATTTGCACTTCGACCTGAAATAAAAATATAATTATTAAGATGAATTAATTGGAAAAAAACTTACTTAATTGATCTGACCTTTGGAAACTGAAATTATAAAAACAATGATTATTTATTTAGTTATCAAAAAAACTTACTTGATCGATCTGATCTTTGATCCTTGTTGATCTGAAATGAAAAATATGATTATGTTTTTTTTTATTGTGAAACTTACTCGATTGTTTGGACTTTTTTGTCGATAGAAAACGGCAGGTGCTCATAGTGCCTGCCAAGACTGTTGACACAAAGTCCAGCGATCTCGAAATTTATGTGAAAATTTCGGATAAACGAATTACTATAAATTCGTTTGAATTTGTTATTTATAAAAAAAGAAAGTTTTTGTCTAGTTGTTGATTACAAATTAATAAAATTTTCAATCTTCAGTTTTTGTGAGTTTTTTAATGCTATTTTTTTAGAGGTTGATGGAGTATAGATATAAATTGGACATATGCTAAAATATATTGCTGGGAGACAATCAGTTGATAGTTACTGGCAGGTGCTCATAGTGCCTGTCGTGATTGTTAACGATCTTGCAGTTAATAAGAAAAAGATCTTTAAAGATAAATGAAGACAGCTGATCAGTTGATAGTTACCAGCAGGTGCTCATAGTGTCTGACGTGGTTGTTAACGATTTGGCTGTGAATAAGAAAAGATCTTGAAAGAAAATTGAAGACAGCCGATCAGTTGGCACCAAGCGATTACCACTTTATTCTTGCATTGCAAAATTTCCTGAGTGATAAGAAATTGGGATCAATAGAAGATTGTGAAAATCGATTAATACAGTTTTTCGCCAATAAGGACCAAGACTTCAACGAGAGAGGCATTATGAAGCTACCTTCAAAACGGCAACTAATTATACAACAAAACAGTGCATATTTGACTCCAAGTGGACATGTTAAATAAAGTTTTGAATTTCAGCCAAAATAATGAATTTCTTTTTCCCCAACCTAATATATATTATTTGTTTGAAACATTGTCATCTTAATGTCATTAATGGTGTTCTATTTTAAATACCTTATAATAAAGTTATCCTTTAGGCCTTAAATATTTTTGATGCAACTATCCGACTCTTTGTATAAATATTCATAGATTTTTTGCACTTAAATTATATCTTCTGAAAGGAGTTCATTTAATTATTAAATCTTTAAATTCTTTTTGAAATTTATTTTTATAGAGAAAGAGTTATATTTGATTTGATTGTTAAAAAAATTTTTTTAATACCTTACAAAATATAATAAAATGGTAATGTTTGGCCTCATAGATTATATTCACATCAGTGGAGGATTAAATTAAGAATACTTTTTTTTACAAATAAATGCAAATTAAAATTAAATAAAATCTTTTTAATATTTTAAAATTAGAAAATCTTTTGATTCAATCTCAATTAAATTCAGATTTTAATTTTATTTGAGTTGTGTTAATTTGTCTCAAAAATATTTCAATGAACATTGAATTATTTATTAAAACATGTGAGATTTTAAATAAAAAATATAAAAATAACCAAATAATATTCAAAATTTGATTAAAAATTTTATTCTTTTTCATTATAAGTAGAGTTAACTTTACAAGGTTTTTTTTCAGGAAATTCTTTAAATAAATAATGTTTTTTTTCAAAATTAACAGTGTGAGGAATGTTTGGTATGATGTGTCGTATGTTGCAAAGTATGTTGTCTATCTCAAAAATAATTGTCGAATTTATAATATAACTTTTAAATGGTTTAAAGAAATTTAATTAAATTCAACCGAAGTTAAATTTAATTAAAATGTAGTAAATTAAAATAAATTAATGCTGTTTAAATAATCGAATTCCGCAGTTATTTTTTTAAAATGATATTTTAGAAAAGATTCAAAAGATTGAAAAAGAAACATTTCAATGCAAAAGAAGATCACGTACTTTTAATTAACATTCTTAATATGATTGCAGTTTCTGAACCCATGTCCACTTTTTCCACAGACTAAACAACGATTATTTTAAGGACAATCTTTCATCAAATCCCCATGTTTTACACAGCAATAAAAGTCCCCTCTGGTTAAATGCTCCTCTTCTTGAGTTGGAAGTCTCTTCATTTTGCCATATAACTTCTTTGCTTCGTACCAAGTCGAATGCACCGGGTGATATTGTTGTTTATCTTCTGACATTCTACTGGATCCTTTCTCATTACTTTTTTAAAATCTTTCCGATGGTATTCTACGTTCCGTTTTTAATATTGGTTGTCTATCGTTTGTTTCATTCAATCGAGCTGTATTTCTTCTATGTTCAGGATTCTCATATCTCATAACTTGATGTTTGTCTTTATTTGCCATTTCTGCATACGATGTTTTGACGGCTAAAACATCATTTCTTTCTTCTTTTAATATGTTGTCCTCATAAATCTTAGCTTCCGCCCTCATTTTGTCCACCGATATGTTAGGTTTGAAAACAAATCGATCCTTCAGAACTTGAGATTTTATCCGCCTTTTCAAAAGTTCATTCAAAATTTCTTTATCGCTGTGTTTCCTAAAATTTTCAATTGTTTCCCGAAGCCTTAATTCAAATGTTAAAAATCTTTCATACTCACCTTGATAAATTTGGCTTAGTTTGTCCAATTCTTCCAACATCGGTACTTTCTTTATAAATGTTTTCTGGAACCAATTTTTGGATTCCACATCTGACATTTGTTTCTTACCATTTTTTTGTTTCATTCCCCCAAAGAATTTTCGCTTCGTCTATCAATAAATAGTTACACATTTCCGAGAATGATAACCAAAAAAATTCTGAGCATTGGTATATGTACTATACAATATTTAACCTTCTTCATAATGCAATCAATTGTACTGCTTCATTTTCTTCTCGAAGGTTTCCTTAAAGATTGATGTCAGTTCTAGTTTAGGAAGCCTCAAAACTTTTAATGAAACACCAGCGTGGTCGCCAGTTAAATCTCCAGGTTTCCCTTCAGGATTCATAATTGTAAGTAGCGTTTATGCCACTTTCATTATTATCACATTCTAAAGCCATAATTTAACACCACCAAAAATTTATTAATATTTACAATTCATATACTTAAACAAATTTCTTGTTAATTCAATTATTTCGCCCAAAATTAGTTCATTAATTTTTTTCGATTAAATTTTGAAAATATACAAAAATTTAAATCTAAAATAATCTTACATTTTCTTTACAAAAATTTTACAATATTAAATCTTAATTAATCTTATATTTTTTAATTAATATCTTTCTTTGATTAATATAGTTTTGTTTTTTTTATATTCTAATCTAAAAAACAATGAATCGGAAATTTTTAATATTAATTTTTAATTTCTCAAAATTTTATTAGATAAAAAGGCATAATGTAATTTATTAAATGAACATTAATTTTTAAAATATATTAAATTTAATAAGTTAAAATCGTTTACTGAAAATATTATTAAAATTCATAATTATCAAACTTTAATTAATTAGTACTTAAAATTAATATCATTAAATTAATTTCATTAGATTCAAATAATTAATCAAATAACATATCAATCCCATCTGAGTAGGAGAGTCACAAATCTAAACAGCATACAAACAACAAACTTACAACATTCCAAATTATCCCTCACAATGATAATAATTTATCCCTAAATTATTGATTTACATTTTTTTTAATTTACGTATTCTCCAAGATTTTAACATATTTTGTTGTAACTTCTCCTTAAAAAAGGGTTTTCAAGGATTTTTTCCGCACATGTTTTTCTTTTTTATTTATTGTTCTTTAGTTTAAAAAACAAAATTAAAAAGAATTTATTAAAAAATTAATTTTAACCAATTATTATCTGGTAAAATAAAATATTATTTTTCCATTTTACCATATGTACATAGAAAATTTAAATGAATATACAGCAAATTTTAAATGTATTTTGAAAATAAAAGCGATTTAAATAATTATACCAAAAAATATTTTCATTCAAAACAAATTATTTATCAAACGTCATGTTGTTCTGTAGCCAAAGGTACGTGGATAAAAGACAATGAAAAGTTTAATGTCGTTGTAAAAACCGTTGTAAAACCGACAACAGAAGAAACACTTTCTTCGTCAAATAAAAAACCAATAAACAAAGAATTCTTCTTCCTCAAGCGTATTTCCAAATTAAATATTGCTCCTAAACCATTATTTGTCTTAGAAACTCCTTCAACATCAAGTATTGTTATGGAAAAGTTTTCGGAAGAGTGGATAAATCTCATTGATTATGGTAATACAAGTTTAAATGAGGAAGAGATTCCTCAAATCTTAGAAAATGTTATCAAAATCTTGTTGTTATTGAATAAACACAATGTTTATTACACGGACACAAAAGCTGATAATATTATGATTAATCAAAGAACATTAGAAATAAAATTTATAGATTTCGAAGATGCGATTTTGCATACGAAATTATTGTCCAGATGCACTTCAAATAAAAAATATGGAACGGTTGGTTATGGTGCTCCAGAAATTTATACTAGATTTTTTTATGATGTGGAAAAGAGTCAAGTATTTAATTTTGCTACCTTCATGTTTTCACTTTACGAAAGAACGATGCCGTTTACAGGGGAAATAGACACTTGGCAATTAAAATATGTCTTTTCAGAAAGTACTCCACGAGAAATAAGAAGAATAATTAAGTGTTGCTTAAAATTATATCCAAAAGAAAGACCTTCTTTAAAAACAGTTGCAAATTTATTAAAAAATAAAAGTGATTTATTATGTACAAATAAAAAATTTATTAAAGAAAATGATACATTGAAAAGTAAAACAAATTCATTATGTAGAAATAAAAGTATCACTGGAAGAAAGGATGATAAAATTAATAAAAATAAAAAGAAGCGTGCACCATTTGTCAAAATAATTAACAGAATGTTTTTGAGAAAGAAACAAAAAAAATAATTTGTTTATAAGTTTATATAATTTATATAAATTTTAAGTTTTCTGTATGTTTTTTTATGAATATATGTACAAATAATAAAATGTTTGTTAAAATATTCAAAATTATAAAATATTTAAAAAATTATATAAAAATAAATGATAATTGTTGAATCAAAATTACAGAAATTAAAATACTTGTATAATAAATAATTTAACGATAAATTAATATTATTATATTTGATTTATTAAAATTTTTAAATATTCATAATTTTAAAAAAAACGATAAATAGTTTTTTTTATTAAAAAAAGTGTTTCTACAAAAACTGAACAAATTTAAAATATTTTAATAATTTACAATATTTTTAAAAAAATTGATAAAATTGCTTCAATTAAATTAATAAACATTACAAAAATTTTTTTATAAAATTAAACTTTAAAAATATACGATCAGACATTACAACCTTTTATAAACATTCAAAAATAAAATAATTAGACAGTCGCAATATTAAATATTTGAATTTGATATTGTAATACATTTTTAATTAAACAAAATTAAATTTTATATAACAAAATTATTAATATTTAATTTTGATATGTAATAAAAAATTAAAAATTTAAGTTGTTTCATATTTTATGATTATGTTACAATTTTTTTTCGCTGACATATTTTAAATTTTAAAAATGATGAAAATTTTTATACATAATTTTAAAATTTTTAAAAAATATTTTATATTAAATTTGATTATAAGATTAATAATATAATTGAAATTTTAAAGTATATAATTTCTGGAAATCGTAAATTCGAGTTATAATTAATTTTAAATAGATAGAATAAAATATTTTTTTTAAATTTTAGAATTAATATTATTTTAAAGTAAAATAAATCAATTTTAAATTAGAAAATATGTTTTTTTAAAAATATTATTTTCGAACAAACTGTTCCAATTTTAAATTAAAAAAAGATTTTAAATATTTTAAAAAAATTGATTATTTTTAAAATATATATTATTATTTTAAAATAAATTTATATTGACATATATATTATTTTTAGGTTTCAGTTTTAGAAATTTAATAAGAATTTGATCATCGAAATAGATACCGATGAATTAATTATAAAAAGAAAACCGAAATTTTATTCGAATTTATTTGAAATAAAAAAGAATTTAAATTTGAATATCGAAAACGATATCAACTCCGCTAACAACTTGTACTTGCATAATGTCAGGATAAGACAGTTCTCTTTGAAACCACATCAATCTGATTAATTGAATTTTCATATTGTCAAAATTTATTAATAATTCAAAAGATTCAGTGTCTGAAAAATCCTTAAAATACCAATCGCAACTGCAGATATTCAAATATCGTTTGTTTGATCCACTTTGTGAATTTTAGTTTAGAATACAAATAACGGGACTGGTACGTGATAGGAATTTTAGAAATCAACACCGACTCTATATTGGTGTTAATCTGTAAACATATTCCAAGTTTGTTGGTGGTGAATCTTGCTCAAAACCCAATAGAATCGAGATATTTAATTGAGTTGCGAATCTTTGTCCATAACGATTTGTATCCGTTCTCTCTGTCGCCTTGATTTAACTGTAACTCTATTTTATTTAACTGTAACTTTATGTCATTAGAGAGTGTCCAATCTCTATTTTTTTTGTTTTATTTATTTAAAGTTTGCTAAATTAACGTTAATTCCTGAGATCTCGAGTCCGAACAAGTAAGATTTCGATATGCTTGCACTCTCGATTGCATTTCATATTCGTCTCTCACTAACACAATTTCAAGTCCTCCAACATCCTTACCAGCATAAAAGTATTCGTTGGAAGAGTATTTCACTGTTACACCTGTTTCTTTCAATAGTCACTGAACTTCGACATCAAAGTTGCTCTTAAAAAGTGACTATTTCTTTATGTAATATCCGTAGTTTGTTAGTTCCCGAGAAGTAAAGCGTTGATTTTTATTAAAAGATAGCAAACTACTTTTTGCAAAACGTCAATACATCTACACTCACACACTTTTAAACAATTTACACTAATATAAAGATATTTTAATATAAAAACAAATAAATCAAAAAATTACAAAAAATTTTTATATCAATTTTTTATACAGACAGAACTTGGCCAACAAAGTTTTTATTAAAAAATGATATAAAAAACGGTTCACCGACAAAATAGCGATGACAAAATTGCGCCAAATTTCCCGACAAAACAGAGCCAATATTAATTAATTATTAAAATTTTGCCTTTGTATATAATTTTTTGTGTATTATATGTACGGAAAGGGTAAAATCAACAAGGACGCCCATTCTATCGATTTCTAATGAAGAGCGCCAAAGGGGATCGCCACTAAGTGGCGATTTCGACGAGCAGGACCGAAGGGCAGGCGGTTTGATCTCGGAGGTGATTAGGAAGATCAGGATAGACGGTGGTCCCAGACGTAAGGACGCTCAGCTGATGGGGTTTGATCGTGTATGCATCTCACCATGTTTTGCTAGAGCAGCCAGGGACGCGAGGTTCGAATTTCTTGACGTGTATATTTTGTTCTTGGAGAGGATCTCAAGGGTCATTTGTTCTGGTGGCCAAGAGCGTTGGCGGAGGGGTGTTGATGGCACTCGTGCTCGGCAGGCTGGGGCTGGGTAGAGTGTGTGCGCAGTGAAAGCGCCCGGGTTTGGCGAAAATTTTAAGAACAAACATAGGAACATGGTGACAGCGAACGCGGGAGTCGTGTTTGAGGACTAGGTGGACACCGAAATAATCGAGAGGTGGGTTGACGATCACGATGGGAGAGCGAGTCGTGCAGTGAAGCGGGCTTCCTCTACAGCAACGTAGTGGTGGGAGCGTACAATGTCAATGACGGTCTGCTTGATTTGCACTTCTCGCTTGACGTGAAAAAGCTGCCCGTGTTCGTTGCGGAGAGGATAAAAAAAATTAGGTGTTGATCGAGCTAATGATGTGTGCAGGGCTGAATAGACAGCAGGGCAGCAAAAGCGACATGGAGTGCTCAGACGAGACCAGTGGAGAGCGGTGACTCACGACTGTGCAGGTGTATGGCATGGAGTTCGGGCAAGCGGGCAGCAACAGCAGAGGTTGTACCCTGGTCCCTCGGCACTGAAATTCGGGAACAGGCTAAACTCGGTGACTCGCAGTGCGGTCCAAGGGCAACAATTAAGTTTGTTGGCTACAGCAGGCTCCGAGTTGAAATTTGGAAACATACCGAACTCAGTTACTCGGGATGTGGTCGGCGCTATCATGTCAGAGCTATTATGTCGGCGCTATTTTGTCATCGCTATTTTGTCGGGTCACCATAAAAAACACAACAACACACAATAATTGGTATTATTCCAAAATTTAAATGAAAATGCTTTTCATATATAATTTTTATTTCTATATAAGAATTTTAATATTCCTAAAAATAAAAATATAATACTTAATTTAAGTAAAATATATTATTTTGAGTATATTTTTTCAAAGTTTTTAAATTATAGTTCTTACAATAAGAACGTAAAATTTTATTTATTTGCTGTAAAAAATCATCTTCAAACACAGAAAGGAAAAATAAATGTTACTATTTGAAAATTACAATTGGAAATCTAGATTAAATATTTAATTTAGAATTAAAAATTTCCTAAAAACTTTTAAAATTATTTCAAATAAATTAACATTTACTAATTGGAAATTGAAATTAAAATTTTTGAAAATTTTTAATTACTTATTAAATGATTGTTTAATAAATTTCAGACAACACTACGGGAAAGTTTTCCTATTATACAATTTATGAGGGTCATGAAGTGATGTTTCATGTGTCCACAATGCTGCCAATCTCATCAGACAATAGGCAACAGGTATTTCGATAATAATAATCACAAAATATGATAATTAATAAAAATTATTTTTTAATTTTTAATCTTATTTTTTTTTAAATTTCGTAAAGAAAAAGGAAATCCGTTTATTTTTGAAATTAAGATTATTGAACAAAGTAACAGATAGACTTGCATTTATAATGCCAAATGTAGATTATATTCTAAATTTATTGACTGGTATGAAATGGTAAGGCTCACTAAATTTAGAAAATGTTTATTGTCAAGTAGATTTGGAAGAATCATCAAATAATCTAGGTGATATCTTAATATCTACGGAATAAGAGGCCCAACATTTTCAAAAACTGGAGAAATTATTTTTAAAAATTCAGGAGGTGGGACTGTTGCGGACTTGATTTTTTCTCTGCACTATTGTGGGCCTTCAATCAGGAGTGTATCCTTGTTTATAGGATGTAACACAGAATTCTGACCATCTAATGAGAATGCCTGTTGTTTGCCAGTTTAATGTCACGTTCGATTGTATGATTTGTGATTCAGGAGAATAGTGTTTAATGGTGTTTGTGTGCGTCGCATTCTGCTCATTATTATTTTTTTTACCTGCTTGATTCTCATTTTTGGATATGTGATCTCCAATATTTTAATATTTGTTTAGTTTTATTTTTTTATTGAGGTGAATTAGATGGAAAATCATGCTTAACGATCTCCGATTGGGAGTGATCATCGTAATCTCGATTTTAACTCGTAAAGAACTTTTGAATTTTTAATTTGAACTGATCAGCAATAGAGAGGTGAAAGTGAAATCGAGTTTGTTAAGAAAATAAAAGTTGGAACCTTCTCCTTTCAAAGAACTTTTTTTTATGTTGGAAATGACATTTTATTTTTATTTCCGTTATAGTCAGGAAACTGACTATAATAATGACAAATAAATAAATATTGCTATTAGCAATATTAGCTATATTAACTATAGCAATAGTTTGAAATAATTCGATCAAAAGATTATTGATCGCAATTATAATTACTGCTGGTTTAAAGCCAAATTAGACTCCAATTTCGACATCTCACAAAGAAGAGAACAACGATTATCGTTTCGACGTCGCGGTTTTTCTTTCTTGTTTTTTTTAGTCGACAAATTTACTATCCGCACCAGAACAAGCGTTTGTGAATCAATTTTTTCACTGACAAATTCAAGTGCGGAGACATTTTTGATATTGAAACCGATCCATTACGGACCCAATTTCCGAAGCAATTCAACGATTCACTATATTAATCCATCCTCTATACAGAAATCTGACAAGGACTTTGAAATAACAGGTTTTTGGATTCCGTGATATTTTTATTTTTTTTTCATTTTACGTTCTGAGGCGATCTCTTTCGTGATTCGCTGTTATTTGTGTCTGTTTGAGTTCCTTTCTATTTCACTGTTTGATTACATACTTACAGTTTTTCTTTATTTGATTATTTACATTTTCTTAATTTTTATTTATTGTACTAAATACGAGATTGCGTTGGCGAGTTAGTGACGATCTCTGACTCATTAGCTCGTTTCCGTAATAGGAACAAATAATTATCACTGAAAAATGCAATTTTTCCAAAAAAGAAATGAAATTTTCGGACAAATCGTAAATGGAGACGGTATTAAGACTTACCTTGAGAGGTTAAGCACAATTAAGTAATTTAAGAAAGCGAAATGTATTAAAAGATTACGTAGGTGTCTAGAATTGTGTAATTATTATTGGACATTTATAGAAAAAATTATTGAAAAATGTCAAAACCATTCGATCTATTTTGAAAACAAAAAATCCCTTTATTACTACGATATTCATTTCAATACATTTAGAATATTAAAAAAAGCACAGAAGCATTCAAGACATTCATTCTATTGGTTAGAAGATTTGGCTAGATAGGTCTAGAACTATCTAACATTCACCTTAGCATTTGTTAGACTAAAGGTTAGCATTTGCTATATAGTTTTTACTCATTTTCTTATCTTGCATAAGAATTGACTCCTAGCAATGTTTACTAGCATTTAAAACATAGCAAATGCTTAAAATTTAGGATATTTTATTTTCTTGCATACCGCTAAAAATTTCAGATTTTCTTGGAGTTCTCAAAGAATCCGTTTTTGTGTTATTTTTAATTTCAAAAAGTTTGAAACCATTCAATCTCAAACTCCAAGATTATTGCCAATTTATAAAATTATTAGATGAGGATTTAAGTGTGACATAAATTTATGGATTTTCTTAAAACATTTAGAAATAAGACGATATAAGTTAAAAAAAATTTTATGTATAAAAAGGTTATTTTATATTGTTATGTTATTTATATTTTATATATTTATATATTTTATTATATATTTATATTTTATTTATATATTTTTATATTGTTATTGTTATTTAAGTTATTTATATTGTTATATTATTATAAACGCTACATAAAAATAAAATAAATAATAATTTCATACGTATTTATTTATTGCATTTTCAAATTCGTGCTCAAATTGATGAAATGATGAATAAATCGGCAATTATTCTTGATACATCTTTGATCATTTTCAAATTGTTTTCAGATCAAAGGAATTATTAATTTATAAAACAGTGTTATTATAATATCGAAATAATTGCCGATTGGTGTGAAGTGTAATTCATTTTTACAGGTTTTATGTTTTTTTTCAAAACAAAAACGCTTATTAATTGATTAAAAACCTTATTTATTCATTACTACCAAAAACCTTATCAAAGTATTGGGTTGGCTAATAGGTCATGCTCGTATTTTAAATTTCAAATTGTGCGTTAGAAAGAGAATATTTTGTCTAAGAATTTATACTTTGAAGGATGTTTTTATCTATAAAATAATGTGTATTGTTTTTTGTTGATTTCAAATTTATTATATTTTATTATATTCATATTCCTGATAACCTAAGGTAGTGCCCGGTATGAGCTCGTAGTCGGAAAGTAAATTTTATCTCGTATTTAGCTGCTCATTCCGAGAACTGCTATAAGAAAATTAAGTGCTTTTGCGTTTTATATATCATTACTAACGGCTTACATGCTTATTTGGAGCAGGAAAACTCCTTAGAGACCGACATATAAGTATTTTTAACGAATACAGTATGCCCACATATACTTTGTAGTAGAAAAGTGTTAAGGTTGGGAAGCTGAAAATAAAAAAAAATAAAATAGAATTTTAAATAAATAAATTCCTTACCCTCCTGAAAAATAAATTATAAAAATATATATTATAAACATGTAAAAAATAAAAATAAACGTGTGGATCCATCTCTCTGAAACTACCCTTTTGTTTGAGCTCAGTGCTCAGGGACTAGGGGTAGTTATTAGAGATATTAAGTTAAATATATAAATATTATT
>MQRK01191401.1:44777-81114 GCA_001938485.1 Girardia tigrina | reverse complement strand
TTGGACGAGCACATGTTGGATTTTACAGGTTAATTACAGAATTTCAGAAAGAACAACAGCAAGTCAATATTCAAGCAGAATGTATACTTCGAGGAGAGCCTACCACAAAGCCCAAGAAATCATTAATGGACGGAGAAAATAGAATAATGACAGTAATTAAAAGTCATGGTACTTGAACAGTAATGGAATATTTGCGTGGTATTGCGCACAATTTGTCATTTTAAATAAAATTTTTGATTGACTTCTTTCGTATTTACATTTTTGTTTTTTTGCTTAATTATTACTTAATTGAGAAAATATTGTCATATTTTTTATTTTTATTCAAATTATGGTTAATCTCTTAATCGAACAACAAAGTATCTTATTACTTTAATTTTACTTATTTTTGTCGGGATTTTGGCCTGTCGGGATTTTGACTGTCGAGATTTCGGCTGTCGGGATTTTGGCTGTCGGGATTTTAACCCGCTCCCGTATATATATACATATTAGTGTATTTTTTATGATATCAAAATATTGTAATTTTAAAAAAGACCTCCTTCCTATTGGCATATAGATCCAGGACTAATAGTTTTTAGAGCTTTTTAGGAGCTTTAGTCGGTGTTGCATGCAGAAGTACTCAACTGATTACGAGCCCCGTCATTACACGTGTTCCGTATCCCCGCTCAGGATAGCATTACCTTTCAGTAGTGGATGGCAAGTCCATGTTACTAATACTATGCTGCTTAGCAATTCCAACAAAGACAAGTTTCGGACACTTTAAACTAGAGGGTTCAAGACCCTCTAGTTTCTCAGGAAGGAATGACTTGAAGCCGGTTACCAAATGTAACAGGCCTCAAATTTTAAAGTAAACTTGTGACCCTACAGTTAAAAATCCAAAAAATCAAAAGTTCTAAAAGTTTCGTTAGAAATAGGTGCAAAGAAGTTTATAAAAATGCAGAAAAAAATTTGGTTATTATTTTACAAATATATCATTTATACAAATTATTGATAACTAATATCGATTTGAAACATTTATTATTTAATTTAGACGTGTCATGCCCCAATTAGTGACACAGAATTCACAGTTTTTGAAGGACAAAATTACCACCATGGTTGCTTTCGTTGTACAGTTTGTGGAAAAGGTTTGGCCGGACAAGTTTTATCTAAAAGCAATACTGGTGGAGTTTGTTGTGTAACTCATGATCAATGGTGATTAGAATAGTGTTTAACTTCAAGAATAAAACTTTATGCTTTCTTTCAATAATTAAATCATGAAATTCTTTTTAACATTTTTTCTATTTCAAACATCTTTTCCATCTTTTATTTTAATGAGCAAAATAAATGTTGAGCACAATTCTTGATATTTTAGAATAGTATTTTGATTGGAATTCTAAAATATTTTACAAAATGATTTTATTTTCCGACGAAAGCTTTCGCTTAAATGAGGGTATCTAAAGACTATAATTAAAATCCCAAAATTGGATTTTATAACCCCTAATTAAGATTATTACCAAGACGAGAGAAATGATTAAGTTATAATAAATAAAGAATATAAACTTGGGGTCTACAAATAATATTTGTGCCTTTCCTTGTGAAACAAAACACGAAAAACTTTTACGGTCTTATTAAACTTATTTTCTTTGGAATTATTTTTTAATAGATATATTTTAATCTGATATGATGATGTTTTTTAATCTATTGGCGTTGTCAATAAATGTTTACATTCTAATTGTGATGTTGTTAATAACGATCTTAAATTTATTTATTTAAACAAATATGAATTCAAAACGTTTTTGAATAATTTCTTACAACTTTTTATGTTAATCATTTCAAATACAGATTTTTATCAGACTTATTAACATAAACAGGCACACATAAAAATCAATAATATCGGTTCATCACATATTGTATTCACCAGTAATCATTCTCGTTAACTACAAGAGCATTTCTCTTTTCAGAATTTGTAATGATTCAGACAACCAAAAGTCATTCTTTTAAATAAATTTTTTATTTCAAATAAAATTACATAAAAATAAAATTTTAGGTGCTTAACATGTTCTTTTAGTATAGGGAGTAATTATTGTTAGGTTTTGTGAGTTCTCTATGTGGAATTCGATAAGTCACGATATTCGCCGATATATCGACTCACCACCAACACTACGCTCCGACTCACCGACAGTGAATCCAGTCGATATCGATTTGTCCTTCTTTGGCTTGTATTTGAGGCAAATCGTCGTTAATGGATGAGTCTCAATCAGGGAACAACCCCTGAAGGTCACGGCGATAATTTCACAGTCATATGGCTCAAATCATTGACGACATTCGAGATCGAAAAATCCGACAATTTTTTCACCATCAAAAGAAACTTAAAAAAATTAGGACCGCAAAAACCGTCACATAAAAGGTAATTTTTACATTAATTAGATTGAGAAACGAATTCATACGAGTATATCAAAAAGTTTTGAAAATTCCGTCATAATTTTTTTTAGTATGCTATTTTAAATTGTTTTTTGATGCGTTAAAACCAAAACGTTTAATTACAAATTGTTTCCTGATAAAATATTCATTTGGATTTTTTTAAAAAATATTAAATCTGTTGGGACTAGTGAGTTTTTCCTTCTCGTCAACCTCGGGCCTATTCATTGCACCGGCACCGAGGCAGGCGATGGAAAAACTCCCTAAATCTAAAAAACAAAAAATAAAATATTATAATGATAATTTATAATTAATTAATTAAAAAATAGAAACTTTAAATTGGTTTTGACCCTTGAATCCTGTCGATTTGAATATTTTCTGGTGAGAATTTGATGGCCTGATTTGTTGACGTGGGTTTGATCGGGATTTTGGCCATCTCCGGGTTGTTTCTATCTGAGGACTGTTGACTAAGTGAAGGATGATTGAATGTTGACTGTGAGAATTGTCTGCTTGCTGGTTCTGTGAGTTTTTGTGACGAAAGATTGGTATAAATTCATCCGAATTTGTGCACTTGATTAGACTTTTTATTGAATAAATTTTATTAGAGAAAAAAAAATTTTTGTTTTGAACCTAGGTAATTTTTGGATTCTATTTCTTTTTTTGGAAGTTGATGGAGGTTGGGGAGCACCTCAAGGCTGCCGATCTGTCGATAGATAGCGGTAGGGGCTTGTAGTTCCTGCCGAGATTATTGACGATCAGGTAGGGAATATGAACAGGTTGTGAGGTAATTTGATGACTGCCGATCTGTTAATAGATTAACGGCAGGTGCTTATAGTGCCTGCCGAGACTATTGACGATCTGGAAGTTTAAGAAAGTCCTTGCCAATTTTCATTTCTAGAAGAGAATTCGTTTTTCTCAGCCTCCATCAATTATTTTTTTGGTTTTTGTTTTTTTTAATTTTTTTTATCCACTCATCGTCCTTATTCAGCATGGATAGGAAATATAACGAAAACAAAGAGCAACAAAGAAAACTGCTGCTGGAGTTGCAGAAATGGAAAGGCGAACGTGCCAAGCTGAATGACGAATTGACGAAGAGGACAACCGAATTTGAGGACTACAGAAAGAATTCAGTTCCTCTATCAATTCACAAACCGGTTGTGGATAAATATTTGTTGGGACAACAGAAAATAAAGTCCTTGCAAAACGAGGTCACCGAGATGAGAATTCAGCAAAATATGTCCAGCTACTACAAGAAGGTGATCGAAAAGGTCTCAGAAGAGCAACCGGAAATAATTATAGAAACGGCAAGCAAGATTGGATCAAATACGGAAAAGAAGCCTCTGGTGACGAATCCAAACATTTATGGGTCAATTATGAAAGAGGATATGGCATCATCTTCCTCTGGGGTGCTCAGCAGATCTCAGAAGCGGCAGGAGCAGAGGAAGCGAAAGGTTCAAATGTTTCAACAGGCCAAGAATGAGCTGTAAGATGTTTTTAAAACCAGTCGTATTGATGTTGACGTCCAAGATGGAAAGACGGTAATCAGAAATGACACCAGTCAAAGAGAGTCTTCTGATTTTTATACCTCGCATCAAATTTCGCTGCTTTTTCCAACAAATAATTTCCAATGGACTCTAGAACAACAAGAATGGCTGGACTTTAAGTCACAACTTGAAATTCAGAAGGAGAATCGTGACCGCCTACAGTTCCGCTCTATCACAACTGGTAAAGGTGAAGAGTTTGTCAATCTATCAGATTTGGATGATTAGGTACGATGGGTGGATTTTTTTCTTTTGTTATATTTTAATAGAACAATGTTAACCTATAATTTGTTCATGTTCTTTTAACTTTAATCTCTGATATGAAAATGATAAACTTATAATAAGAAATATAGTAATCAAATAAAAAAAACATGTTGGGGAAAAAATAAGATAATCCTTAATTAAATAGAAGTAGCATAAGCCAACTTTCATAGACTTAATATATTTAAATATAATGTAGAACCCAGTAGGTACCTTATCAGCTTCACTGGCGAGATAAAAGGGCCAGATGTGGTTGATGGGGTACGATATGGATCTCTAATAAGTGTGAGTTAGAGAAACTTAGAGGAGAGACATATTTAAATAATATGTTGGGGCAAAATAAACTCAGATGCTAAAGCATACCCTGAAACACATGAATTTAAATTAATAAAATTAAAATAATGATATAAAATCCAGTACTAATATTATCACACCCAACAAATCTAAATTCCACCCTTAATACCATTCGAGAATATCAAATAAAAAATCAAAAGCCAAAAAACACTATTTTCAATTTTCAACAAAGATAATAAAATAAAAATAAGAATAACAAAACACAACAGATATATTAGGTAAATGTTCTACTAATCAAGTTTTTTTCTAAATGATAGATCTTTATTCTTATTTAATTCATTTAATACATAGTCGTCTGTATTATATTGTGGTGCCGGCACCTCTTTGACGTGCCGGGACTTGGGGCCCGGAGAGATCGTCGCGTCGGTTCGACGACGTCTGGTTGCCGATCGGATCCGGTGATCATCGGTCGATATGCCATGGGGTGGCGATCCCGTGATCGACTCATGGTGGTTCCGGTTCCGTGAACGCCGATACCGCTCCGTTCGTAGAAACACGGCCCGAGTGTGCTACCAGCGAGACTGTGGGGATCCGTCATGCGTCGCCAAGTTGTGCGAGGCGATGACGCACGGGATCCGACCGATTGGAGCCGGTGATTCATAGTGCGGTTTCCGTCAATATCAGTATGGGGTAAAAACATCCGAACGACGATTAATATTCAATATTGATCGAAAATATATAAAAAGGAACGTTCTTAATTTTTATTCAAAACCCAAAATGATTTATTTCATTTAAAATTGTGCCATCAAATATTATTAAAACAAAACTGTCATGTTTTTTTGTTTAACTTTCGATAACCATATATATGAAAAAAGATTAAGAGCATTTACGCATCATTATATTTTAATTTTTTCGTTAAAAAAGATTCAGTAAAACAACAATGTACAAGATTAAAAACTATTTCCCACATTTAAGGTTCTTTATTCAAAGTCATTGATATTATCAAAAAAAATTCTCCATGATGATGGAAATGGTTTCAATAGGCAGTTTTAGTATTAAAAGTACTTTGAATTTTGAATATCTTATGCAAATTATCGTATATTATCTTGAATGATTGGACGGGTTTTGAATTCCAGTTTGTGTCTGTTTAGTTTTCTTTGCAAAGCAATAATCTGATTGTTAATTGAAATTTTTCGATCACTATAGTCAATTTATTTTTCTAGTGTTATGGGAGACCTGAAGACAACACAACATCCCAAACCTTCCAAACTAACAATTACAATCTAGTCAGACAAAAGAATAAAAAAAGAAGACTGTAGTGAGAAAAAGATTATTTTAGCGTGAGATTAAACATTTTACTCATTGTGAATAATGTACACTAATGTATTTACCAGACTGGGCCCACTGGTACCAGTTCAAAATTTATAAAGTGTCTGGTCGGGGAGCATGTATGGTGTGACTTAGGGTGTTCTCTTTTGTGTAATTTGTATGTCGTGCATTGTTAATGGTCTTTGCTATTACTTTGAATGTGACTGTTGCTTTGTGAGAAAGTTTAGGTTGTAAAAAGCAAGATTGACGAATTCATAGTGAGAGCGTCGGTTAGGAATTTCAGATAATCGCGTTGACTGAAGTCTTCTCTATGGAGCCGTCACTAAAGATGAAAAATACGAGATTGCTTCTATAAAAAAAAGTTTCAATATCTTAAAAGGACTGCTATACGACGGTGCTGAGCTGGAGAAGGGCTGGTTCATTAATCATGGGTATTTAACATCATATAAAGATTTTTGCTGACATTGTCTAAAATTGTTTTATACATTGGACTATATGTTGACAGAGTATCATAATATTTAGACCCAGAATGGTAAAATCATAGTTGGACGCCATATGCAATGAGAAATATTTATTAACACAAAGTATAGCGAGATTGTGCTCAATTGTTTGAAACACTCTTAAGAGGAGTTGATTCATTTTCATTGTGTTGATCGATATTTAAATAAGTTAAAATTTTTAAATATAATTTTTGAAATAATAATTTGTAATATATATTTTTTTTAATTATGAATGTTGTAATAAGAATATTTAAATTAAATTTTAAAATAATTTTTTGTAGTTCTATTTCTGAAAATAAGAATTTGTAAAATATAATAATTTTTAAGTACTAAAATAATTTTTTGAATAAGAGAGATCGGTGAAATGATCATTAAATTAGAGAATGAAGTAGGAAATTTGTTCAAATTTTGTTTATAATAAAAGCATTATTTCGTAATTTATGACATCAACTATTGATTTAACTAACAAATTTAATTCGATTACCAGAGCCGTAGTGAGGGCGGTGCGAGCGGTGCGGCCGCACCGGGCGCATGGGCGCCAAAATCGCAAAATGATCAATTTTGACTGATCAGATCTCTGTAGGCTAATCACTTTATAATAATAATTATAGTAGTCTTTTTTGTTTAATAGCAAAGCATCCATGAATTTATCCGAATAAATTGATGTTTTCTTATAGCTAGGCGATGCAAGGCTTAAGCATCAATGCTGCGTCATAGAGCATGTGAATGCGAACGTCCAAAGTCAATTTAATTCTTTTAAGGCATAATTTGCAATAGTGAATCTTTTTCGAGCTGGGGGTGCAAGATTTGAACTTCGCACAGGGTGCAATTTTTCCTTACTACGGCTCTGTCGATTACTTGGAGTATTTGCTTTCATGTTTATTAATTCTTTGGGGTTTTTTTAGTACATTAAATTTTCAAGTTGTCCAATAACTCAGGAGGCAACCTGAAATTATTTTTGGGGGGCGCAAAAAATAATTTTTAACACATTAAAGATTTAAAAAATATGTATTTAATTGATTTCTTATAATACAAAGTCTAGCATTCTTTTAGTTTTAGAAAATAAATTTAAAATTTCATCTTAATCCACTGTAACACATTGATAAATATATAATAGAGCTAGTCCATTTAATCTCTCGTGCAGTTGAATTTCTTAAGTACGTTTTTAAGTATTTTAACGTTGAAAAGACCTCTCTACCCTAAAGGTTGTCACGGATAATGGTGCTAATATTTTTAAAAGTTTGTATATATTGAGAAATATTGTCTCAAATTTTAAATATAATTAAAAAATTTGGGGGAGGGGTGAAAGTGCACCCTTGAACCCCTCTGGTTGCGCTACTGCAATAACTTATGTTATTCAAAGATTCGCTATTAAAATTTAATTTATACATAAATTATATATAAAGAAGGTTTAAGTATGAGAATTTTTTGAAGGAACATTTCATAAAACGTAAACATTTTCCATAACATATAGGTAGAAAATTATCTTTAATTTGAGAAATAGTCTCCCTACCAAAGTTTTTCGAAGGTCCTCCAATCTGTCCGTGCCTTGGTTGACCATTTGTGTTACCCATCCAGTAATCAAGCACTCTTTATTCTTTATCTACAATATTTCTTTTCACCACTTTAAGTTCATGTTATCCACTGGAGTGTTTAAGTGTAATTTATAATTTATATGGTTAATATAAGTTGGAAAAAAACATGAAGAGACTTGTATTATTAAGGCAAACGAAAAGGAAATTAAAATGCAACGTTATAAAAGCAATAATTCTACCGACAAGTATATTGTGAAGACAAAGAAAGAAATAAAATTAATGTTTGACCGTCAAGGGAAATACATCAATTAAACATGCATTTAATCAAAATTATACAAGATAACATTCAATGTTCTCCTATATTAAATTATTATCCTATAAATTATTTTTTTCCAGGACGACACTCCACACGACATTTCGGTGGTAACTTTATTAGTTTGCCGAATGTCTGAGATACATTTGCCTTGGTGTAACAGCTGTGAAACTGGTCAAGCTAAAGCAAAATATTTGTTTAAATGGCACTTCATTACTTGTCCCTTTAATTATATTTTTTGTTGACTTTAGTACATTTGCTATGTGATCCAAGGAATTAAGAAGGAAATATTAAGAAGTAGAATGAATTTTCGCTATTCACATAAAGATACAAGTATAAAAGACACAAAATAATATAAATAATTATAAATGACAATATATAATTTATGAATCTTATCATATATTTAATTAATTTAATAACAATTATCTAATAGATGATCAAGCATATGATTTTCTAGATCAACTGAACATAATAAAATTTTGGGACACAAATGGCAATTCTGTTGGTCGAAAGGGACTTTTTTTAATTCATCGGAACCCTTAGGATCTTCTTGAGACCGCTTGATATTAATTATTGATTCGATGTTAAAAGACGTAAAAGAACAATCTGATTTGATAAAAAGTTTCTGATTATCATCTTCGGAGTGGAGACCACCATCCCTAGGCTTTGGTTTGTGCCATCGTCTATGTGACGCCAGATTGGCCGGACAATTGAAAATCTAAAATTAGGAAAATACTTTAAAATTAAATAAAAAATTATCAATTTAACTTTATGACAATCAGGGCATCGATGCTCGATTCTCAATATTTGAGGACAACGATGATTCGCTAGTTGAATGGCTCCGTTATAAAGGGTACCACAAAGTTTACATTCGAAAGGACCAATTCGGTTAGGAATTCGAGACAACTGATTGTGGCAGTCTGAAGTGACTTTGAAAGTTGTTAGAAATTTATTCAAAAATAGTGTTTTTGATTTCGTTTTGTCTTTTGTGGAAACGAGTCCACAAGAAT
The DNA here is from genome assembly GCA_001938485.1 of Girardia tigrina. NCBI lineage: Eukaryota > Metazoa > Platyhelminthes > Tricladida > Dugesiidae > Girardia > Girardia tigrina. Next base: position 71,937 of record MQRK01191401.1, on the reverse strand, counting down.
TCGATTTCGATTTTGATACTTTTTCATTAACTTGAGTGAGTTTGCTATTGTAATGATATAATAACTTCAAGGGTTTCTGTTTCGTTCTTTTCTCCAATATTGGCATTGTAGAAGATAATTGGGTTGAATGATTACTTTGAGAAGCATTTCTAATTTGTTGAATCAATCGGAACCAATTCATTGCCAGTTGTAGTTGCGATTGCAGCGGCCGGATGGACGCGTTGTAAAGGACGGGGAAATTCGAATTAACATTACAAATAGTATTTTTATGCCACATTTCTTTTAAAGAAACAAATCTGAAATCTTTATGATTTTAAGGTGAATAAATTCTTCTCGAACAACCAATGAATTCGGAGTGTATTCCAAGGTGTTCTCTATTCCAATTGGTGGGAATTTTGACGCCGACCGTTTTCCCACCAATCATATATTAGACTACTGTTCTGCACTTGGATGTATAAAATTATTTTTTATTATATATAATATATAAGAGAAAAGAAAGTTTTTCGTTACTTTTTATCTGGATAAATATTGTAAACTTTAAAATAAATATTTTAACAAATGAAACTATTATAATTTTTATTAGAATAAGTTTTATTTTTTAAGTTACCTTTGCAGGTTAATCCATATCTATGATATTTAAATATTAAAAGTCAATAAAATGTTAAAAAATATAAAAATAATCTTCTAATAATAAATTAAAATCAGAATTTTATTGAGAAGAATTTTTATAATTAAAACATTTTCTAAATAATTAATTGAAATTAATTTTTAAAAAGTTATTAAAAATTTTTATTGAAAACAATTTTATAAGTGGAAATACTTTCTAAATAATTTTAAAAATAAAAAGTTGTTTCATAATTCAAGTTAAATTAAAGAATAACTCAAAAATTTAAAAATGCAGTAAAATCAAATAATATTATATAATATAACTCTAAAATTAATTTAATATTTAAACGTATGGCTAAATAACGAAAGTAAAATATTATGTTAAGAAGATTTTAAAATGGTGATTAAACTAAGATAAGTTAGTTAACTATTACGAGTTTAATTTTAGGAAAGTCGTTAATAAAGTCGCAAATTTATAATATTAAAATTTGTAATAAATAACGTATAAATATTTTTAATTGAATTAAAATGTATATACAGTGAAAGCCGCTTAATAGGACCACTGGTTAATAGGACCAGCCGCTTAATAGAACCAAATTCTGTGGGACCGAATCATTTCCTATGTTTCGAATATTAAAGCAGCCGCTTAATAGGACCAGTAAAAGTCGGTTAATGGGACCACTCATGAAACTGTTTGACCCTTCAAACAACATGAAAGTCATGAAAAACGTGTTTTTAGCGTAGGTCATACACCCACCCCAATCAACATACACATACTGACGTAACAAAGAAGCAGGTCTTGACTGAATTTGTATTTACTGTATTTGTTCTTATCTCTTTAGCTGCAGAGAGCACCTGCTACATTTGTAGCGCACACACACAGGACATAGCAAGATGAAGTGTCCTGTAAGCAAACGTACAGTTAGTGGTGGTAGCCCCATACACTTACCATCCCAGGTACGCATGTGTGTGTGTCATTTAAAAACGCGCAAAATGTTGTAGCAACTCGAAAAGTGTACTTTGTCAAAAAATAACACCACTTCGCTTAATGGGACCAGTCGGTTAATAGGACCAGTTGGGCTTGGGACAAATGTGGTCCTATTAAGCGGCTTACACTGTATTACTATTTATATTTAGAAATTTCGATATCGTGCTTGTGCGAAATAAGAAAACATCGTTCCTCATAAATTTGTTTCAAAAATATTTAATTGTTATAGTAATAAATATTTTGTGTTATGAACTCTATCGTTGATCACGAACCCGAAAAAGGTAATAAATCTATATAACTCTTGTTCTTGGAGTATCACACAAAATAAATCATTAATGTGGGTTGTTTCATGGAAAACCACCGTTTTGAAAAGTTGAAAATTCAGCCTCATTTACTAAGATTTACAGATCATTTTCAGCTGAAATAAAACATTTCAACTTCCAAAGTTAATTATTGGTGTCATATAATACCTCAGAAATTCCAGTTGGTTTCAAAGCATTTCATGAGTAATTATTAGTAAATCTTATGGCGAAAAAGATACTAAAAACTGTCTTCCTAGATGAGATGGCCATTTACCACATGTTTGTACGACTTCAATAAGACAAGTGATAGGACATCTTCATAACCACATCATCTAATAGTTGGTTGGTGGTATTCGGTGGAAGGAAAAAATCTTTTTGAGTATCTAAAAATTAATAAATTTTTTTAGAAGACAATATAATATGTAAAAATCTTTTCTTATTCAAAAGTGTTCAAAGAGATTTCAAAGATAAAAGATGCTTCTATCTCGTGTCGCATGTAAAAGATAGAAACGTTCAATTTGGATATAACTGAACCTGAAAGTTTTAGTTTTTTAAAATAATTTGACAATTTTAAAGGAAACTTAGTTTTTACTTAAAATGTCTTAATGATAACTTGCTTTTCCTTACCAAAAACACTTCCCTCCACAAGTCACACCAAATGAAGTCTTTCAATACTCAAATTATGAACGGTGTTTTAAATAACGCCTTTCGTGATAAAATAATAAAATGATTTTTTATTACGAATAATCTTTCCCTAAGAAAAACTCCTCACGACATTTCGCTGGTCACTTGATTGATTACCCGGATGGAAGGGTCACAGGTAGCTTCCTGTAACAGCTGTGAAACAATCCGTCATTATTTTACTGTTAATTTGCATAATATTTATGTTACGACAGTAGTACTATAATTGTGAATGGCATCGACCTTTATATAAGTTTCGTTTGCCAGTATATATTTATCCAGAAACATTTTTTGAGATTTAGCAAAATGCATTAACACTTTAATATTTTTTTATGTAGCCTAGATTTTAAATATTATTTTATTTAACCTCAGATTAGGATTATTAAGCTTCATAGAAGTCACTTATTAAAAGTTTTCAGAAATAAGAATATTAAAAAATAGTCTAATTTTCTTATACTGTCTCCAATTTACAATCATAAGTGGGTAAGTTAATAGAAGCTGAAGTCGAGTAGAAAGAAATAAGAAAAAACAAGTATTGCTGCTCTTGTCCCTGGATGAGTGACAGAACTACAGTTGCTTTACGGATGGGCCAGCTACCCTAAATATTTTTTTAAATATTTATTAAAAATATTTTTAATATTTATTTTATTGGATAAAATAAATCGAATTTCATGTAGCAGCTCTGTAGAGTGATTGAATATATATCCCATACGACGATGAACATGAAAAGATGATTTAGTTCCCCAGACAATAATTTTCTGAATTTGAGACTTCGCAGTATGGTTTTAGATATGTTTGACAAACCTCGAAAAACCTGAAGACTACACATAAAATAATGCAGTACTTAAAATTTGAAAAAAAACGTTTCTGTGGATATAGTGAAATCTCTGTTGATGGCATGTTATATAAAGTACTCATAGATTGCTTAATCTCAAAAAAACCACTGTGTCCTCGCAGAAACACTCTTAAATAGATCGATTCTTTCTTTTGTTGATCTTCTATCTCATAGATACTTCTGCTTTCAAAATGGTCTATCGTTTCGACTTCATTCTTGAAAGTAAAATTTCTACAGTCAATTATATCCATGGTCCTTTCTCTAAAGTTGTTTCGGTCTTTTTCACATTCACAACATATCTAGTACATAGATTAAGAAATGTGTTTGAGTTCTTAAGATTTTTTTGGTAGTTCTACTCCTTTTAAAACTATAATACACTAGAGAGAAAATACAAGCAGTCATTATTTTCATTTTCTTTCTTCTCGTCAACTTGAAGCTGTTCAGTACTAGTTTGTGTTTTCGAATTTTCTGAGTTCCTCTTCAAATTCGTTCTTTTATTTCTCCATCAATGTTCCCAGTAGAGGAGATTGTAAATCCTAAGTAAGTGAAACTAGAAACCCACTTAATATTGGTCTCATGGCAGATACCAGCAGTAAGGACTTTTAGATCTAACTTTTAAGATCTCCATTTAGATCTAAGACTTTAGTTTTATTGATGTTCATTTTAAGTCATATTCCTAACCATGCCTCTCCAATGTTGGCCTCACATCTCTTTCAATTGTATCGAGGCTCTAGGCTCTTTAAAGCGTCCAACAAAACTAAAGAGTATCTAGCAGCCTCCTGATAAACCCGATACTGGGTCGGATTGTTTCGGTCTCCCTGTTAGAAACGACCACCAAAGAATTATATTTCCATGCTTCTACATACTTTTGGATGTATTTGTAGACTTTATACACCACGAAAGGGACATCTGAATTCTCCATGGCAGATAAGTCAGTGATTCTAAAAAACAGATAGGCTTCTTCGGCTTTGGCCATTTCTTCTACCACCATCAAGATAGCCTGAAGTTCGTTGCTAAATGACTTTGAGTTTCTGGAATATCTTTGTGTTTGGTCAGCTTTGCCAATTGTATTACTGAACTGGTTGATTTGGTCTAATTGATTTGATGAGATTCTGTCGATTTTGGCTCCATCAATTTAGTAATCCTTATTGAAATGTCTCGATAGCCAATCTTTTTAAAGCTGGTACCGGGATTTTCAGAAAATAAATGCACCTGCGCTGATTTTTTTGTTTCCATATGAATTGATAAAACATAATTGGTCAATTTTGAAATAAAAATGGCAGTTCCCAACAGTGACTAATTATTTTTGATCAATTCATATGGAAGCAAAAAATCAGCGCAAAAGCGCTTCTTTTAATGTGCGTTTTTTTCCTAAAATCCCGGCACATTTAAAAAATTGTGCATCTTCTTCATTATTCATCGTCGTAGTTGTTTCTGTCAGGGCAGGAGTAGATATCCCTTCATGGTATTTTTTGCATGTCTATTGATCTCCTTTTGCTCGGCGAACTCCTTGTACGTGGGCACGATAATTAAGTCTTGAAAATTAAGTCTCGAAAACTAAGTCTACGACAATTAAGTCTCAGTGTTATTTTAATTCAACAATGACTGAAATTTACTGTCTCTCATACTATTTAACAGACTTTCCGCCCGGATTCTATATATTTTGATGTGGCATCCCCTGGAATCACTATCGGCATACACCCTTAGCTTGTCGTTTCTCTCTGTACCATTGTCTTGATGATCTTATCCATATTTCATCTATAGAATCGTAAAGGGGCGCTTCCTGGGACCGAATATACAGAGCTTCGGTACTTCATCAAACTACCATTTGACTCACATTTCCATTGCTATCTCACTGTGCTTCCTTTTTAATATGATTTTACTCATATTTCAGATATAGAATAATTAAGGGTCATTCCTTGGGACTAGTTCCACAAATAATTTATACGGCTACACACCACTCCACCTACCATCAATTATCACCTTTTTGACTGACGCCATCCATCTTCAAGATTGACTTCATTATTTTGCTTAGATATATGTGACGACTGCACTCTTACTACTACACATATACAGTCCGCGCTCTTCTGTACAACCTGCCATGAGAAAACACTTGTATTTTCGCATTGCTTTATGCGCACTTGACATTTGGCTATTTAATCAGTTAAGGGAAATCTAGACAGATAACCAACATTTATTGTAATTTTTTAATTTTTTCTAAATATTACTTGAATTTTTTAATTTTTTCTACAATTTAGTGGAATTTTTACTTTTTCTAAAGATTACTTGAAATTTTAATTTTTTTTTCTAAAATTTACTGGAATTTTTAATTTTTTTGAGATTTATCAGATTTGTAATTTTTTTTAAATTTTTTTTAAAAATTTTAAATAGTATTAAAAATATATGTTTAAAAAATAACACTGAGATTTAATTGTCTGAGATATAATTGTCTAAGACTTAAAATAATGACAAAAATTTTATTTTCTGAGACTTAATTTTCGATACTTTAATTGTCTTGCTCCACCTTGTAGCATACTTCTTTTGAACACTGAAGACACTTCTTTCTCTCCCTGACTGGTTTTAATAAATCTGTTCTCGTTTGATGTATTGGATCTAATCTGATTAGTGAGTTCACATACATCTTACAATCTATAGTGAAGTCTCCGTAAATAATGTGATTCACGAAGTCATCTTAGACAGGCTCATCTTCGTAAAGCCAATGTATATCTATTCGGAGAAATTCGGAGATGGATTGCTTCTTCCTTTACTGATCTACTTCTTCAGTGGCATTGTAACTGTCCAGATTCGTTTGATGTACTCGAATTCTTCTTTTACTTCAATCGATACAATGGAATGCAAGATGCCAGCTGGCGATAATGTCTATTGGCAGCAGGAGTCCATTGCCTATAGTGTCTATTCATATCTTTTCTATTTTCTTCACATCTAAAATACACCTGGTACATAGATTCTGAAGCGCCTGTAGTTTCTTCATGTTCTTACCGGTAGTTATTCAGATTTCACATCATATAAACTACGGATAATAAATAGGACTTCACAATATTTCATTTGTTTCTGAGAGTAATTTTTTGGAACTTTTCAGTACTGGTTTCAGGTCCCTGATCTTCAGGGTTTCCTTTTTATTCTTGTCTTCAAATCTTTCTCCAGTAGAGGACATTATAGATCAAAATTAAGAGGAGCTTGAAACCCACTCAATACCAGCCTCAAGCTGGCGCACAGCAGTAAGGACCCTGGTATTTTTATTTAAGTTTAATACCTTTGTCTTGTTGATATTGATTTTTAGTCTTAAATCTAAAAAAAAGATCGTTTATAATGTTCAAATTTCTGATTAAATTGTTTCAACCAGTGTTAATTAAATAGAAGTCGTCCACAAAGGCTAATCTGTTGATTTCAAGTAAGCTTCCTGCTTCAGTTTTCATCTTCAATCTTCCAGAGAGTCTGTGTGATACTGCACATTTCCTCACTGTATTAAACACTATATTGGACAGGAGTGACCTAAAAGACAATTTTGTCTCACTTGCTTGTTCATTTTGAAGATTTTCTTTGTAATGGAGCCTTTGAACAACAGTGAAAAGTTCTTATGATCTTTAGAATTTTCCCCCTTATCCCAAGTCTTTTTGAATAACTTCAAAGAGACTCGCTGGGATACAGCCAAAGGCCTTCTATAAATCGATAAAGATTACATATATGTTAATAGTCTTATATCGGGGTTTCACCTGTAGCTTCCTCACGATACTGATAGCCTGTTGCATCCCTCTTTTTGATCCAAATCCGACTAGCCAGTTGTCCAGTAAAGCTTCTGTTATTGACGTGATTTTGTAGCAACAATCCGAGTCAGTATTTTTCCAAAAGAAATTACCCTTATAATTTCTTGTGTCTTTACGGGACTCTTTTCCCTTGAAGAAAATTACCATTTTCGCCTATCTTCAACTCTAAGGGAATTTTTTTAACTAATTTCAATGTTCCTGGTACATTCTTTTAGAAGGAAGATTATTTTAAATCCCATCTTTATAGTTTTTTGGTATTATGCTGTCAGTTTCTGTCGCAGTACTTCTCCTCAGCTACATCACTGCGTCCATGACTTCATCAAATGATGGAAGCTGATCCAGTGCGCCCAGATTCGGTATATGCTCTGCGATATTATTTCCGAAATATAATTGCATTGAGACACTGAAAGGTTCATTAAAGTGTTCGGTAGGTTCCCTGTTTTCGATCGGGTTGGAAGTCATACATAATGCATTCTCTTTTGTCTGCAAGGTACAAAGAATGCGTAATTATGTTATCTGTTGATTCAGTTTCCCTTATTCATGATTGTTATTAGCCTTTATACTTTTTCAGATAAATTTAACTCATTTGTTTTTTCATCTTTGGATAGTCTCCAGGATGAGGAGTCTACTGGCTTTCCACAAAGAATACATGGTATTGTTTCTTTTTAGCATTAACTCAGGTCTCCATTTATCCTTATTAAGTAAATTAATTCCCCCTAGATGGCCATGTAGCCATCTCTAATTAATTGAAGTCTTTCTATGTAGTGATCTATTTTCTCCACGTATACTACTACACAAGTTTTCATTGGAAAAGTTCCAACTCTCTCCTGTAGTCCGTATGTTTTGAAGTGTTTCGGTTATAGAATTCTTAGAATCGAATCTAGATTTAGCATCTTCTGCTTCTGTGGATTCCTGTGGTTTCTTAAATATTCTTTGTTTTCTTCCTTCTCTGATCTGTGCACTGATTACTACGAAATTGTGGTCAGAACCACAATCAAAAAATGGATAACTGCAAATATTAGTATATCTATTGGTTCAAATTCTTTCTATAAGAAAAACATTAAGTAACTCTCTTTTCTTTGTAGCTAGGATCCAGTTAGTTCTTTGACTAAATTTATTTTGGAAGGTGTTCTCTACCCATAGTCCGCAGGATTGAGATATTTCTTTAAGCAGTTCTCTCTTCTCATATGCTTTGGATCTTCTTGTGTAGATTCTTACAACCAGCTGATGTTCTTCCCTCTGTTGTAGTCTGCAGTTGATGTCTCCTAAAATTAACTGTTTCATCCCGCTTCTCTTCTTAAATATCTTCTCTTTCTCGATCACTCTCTGCAATTTTTTATAAAGTACTGTCTTCACTATATGTATACTAGGGGAAGTTTTTTGTTGCATTAAAAAAAGGAAAAGTTTCATTTTTATTTATCAAAAGTAGCAAAAAGTTGCAAATATTAATTTCATTAGTTTATAAATGGATGTGGTGTCATCAGTGATTAATCAATGGTTACTCATGTAATTGTGGTTAATCATGTAATTGCGTAATTCCTAATAAATTACTAGTAACAACTATTAATTGATAATAAAAAATTAATTAAAAATAATAAAAATTAAATAAATCCAACAGATAATGATTCCATAAATACAATATTGTTGTAATATGTGATAAAATTTTTTCAGTTGTAAATGGTCGATTTGTAAGTAATAGGGTTTTTAGCATTGAAAAGCTTCTTTCAACTGATATTGAAGAGGCTTGACATTTCTGCAAAAAATTATATTGGCTTAGAGATATGTCATTTAGTTAAATTTATGATGTTGTAAACGTCCTTATTTTTCATAAACCTCTTTTCGACGAAAGTTGATAAACCATATAAATCTTCTCCGAACTGTATATTCTGTATATCATGATATGCCTTTGTAAAAGAATATTTATTTCTTTCGGAATTTTAAACCAATGTTATTAGACTTTTCATAGTCCTTCTTAATCTAAAGTAAATTAGAACTTAAAGACTCTTTTTAGTATGAGTTCTTTACTCTTGTTACAATCAAACCATTTCCTTTAAATTCACTTACGATTAATCTAATTTAAGGCAAATTATCGGCATAATAAATTGTCACTTTAATTAAAGACACCTATCTGGTAATTACTGATGCAGGCTGAAATCCAATATCACGAAATAATAGCTTTTTTTCCTTGTTTTTGACCGTAGCTGCTTTTAAACGGGAAATTAAATTATCAACAGAATCAAATTTAGATCAAATTCTTTCAGCGTAATTGTGAAATAAATGCGATAGACATGTAACATGAAATAGTTTTGAATATAGAAAACTTAAGAATATTTCCCGAAGCTTTCATATATGAAACAGCATTTGAAATAAGAAGTAAAAATTTTTGTCTATTTATTGAAAAGTTTCTTAAAAGATCGTCCACAAGTTGAATAATGTACTGGTGATTAACGTTGGTATCGCAAATACGACAGTTTAACAAATATGTTTTCTAAGATTCCGTAATAATTCATATTTAAGGATTAAATATTTGTTTTCCAAATATTTAGCAATCGTCTATAATTAAGAAGATATCTTTTTGAAAGATTGTCTCCTTTACTTTGTTTAATTCGTCTCGCGCAATTGTAGAAACAAAGGATCGTAATGCTGACTCATACGGCAACGGTTTCCCCAATACTCAAAAGTGATTTCAATACCGGATTATTTACTTTATAAAAAGGAATGTCGGCAGATAAAAATGCGCGTACAATTTTTAAGTAAACAAATTTTGATTTTCACATACATTTAGGTTGATAAATGTTTGCCTCGATTTTTGATTGATGAGTATTGACTTTTGGTGTTTATCAGATTTCGTGTATTTTATAACTGTAGAACATCTTTTGTAATTAATAATTGAATTGCAGCACAAACAGCATAAATCATTATTAGATGTTGCAATCAAATAATCTGGGAATTCTTTCATGCATAATTCGGCTTTCGATTTTTAATTTTTGGTCATTGTGTTTGTAGAGAAGAGGTAAGGCCAAACAGAATTGCATTTTATTTAAATGGAATAAATTAATTTTATTGGTAATAAAATTTTGCAAATGCATTTTAAAAATAATAAAAAAGTTTTAATAATTTATCGAATATAATAAATTATTTTTAAGTTAAAAATGTTTTTTTTCCAAATTAATTAGATTTTATTAGAAATTGAATACGAGTAAATTAATTTTATGCTTAATACAATTTATTTTAAAAAGTAATAAAAAGCTTGATTAAATCAAATTTAGAAAAAGTTAATATGATAAAATTTAAAGAAGAATAAAATTTATGAAGCGAAATGAAAATTTTAATTAACGAAAATTTGTTTGAAAATCTCTAGTTGTGATATTAGTAAAATTTTGGTGTTCAGTTATGAGCTTTGAATTTGTTGATAATGAAAGTGGCATAAATGCTATTTACAAATGAAATTATGATTATTTATTATTTTTATAGCTGTTATTTGTCACTATAATTAAATAATAAGACAAAATCGAATGTTGGATTTAATTGTGTAACAATAAAAACATAATAAACTTAAAGCAAACAATTGATAAATTCCAGGTCACACCCCAAAAAACATAACCTCGTCAAAATAATAATAAAACGGTCCAAGTACGAAGCATAAAAATGTCAGAATGGCTAAATTATAATCCAAATTGTTATTCTAAAATATCGATTTTCTGATCGCTAAACGATCATTGATCATTTATTTGAAATTATTTTATTTTTAAACAACATTTTTATGAGAAATTTTCAGTCTTTTACAATTTAAAAATACTTAAAATCAAAAATAAAAATTAATGTCATGCTTGAAGTTAGAAATTTGTAGGATATATATTTCCGAAATAACAAATGATTATTCCACGATACCACAGAGGCGTAGGTTTACAGACTTATAAAGAATAAGGATGAACCCTGAGAGGACAAGTTTAGAACTGTAAATGTGCATTTGTATGAGTACATATATTTCTGTCCTCTCAAATCCTGGATAACAAACCAAATTGATAATGGTTGCCTCTCATCAATGACCTTTGATCTTTCATTACGTAATGGTAATGTAAAAAATCATTTATTAATCATTTTAGGCAAAGAAGGAGACCTTATTCGTCATGAAAAAAATCAATATCAGAAAAATGCAATCAAAAGTGCCCATAATTTTATAAAATCATATCTTTCACCAAATAAAATTAATTTGAATTAAATTAGTATCAAACGCAACAGACAAGTTCAGGGCAATATTGAAAGTCAGAAAGCGATTTTTGAAACCATCATATTTCTTGGGAGACAGAATAAATCGTTCAGGGGACACAGAGATGATGGGAACATAGATATCGACCCAGATATTCCAATTATCAATGAAGGAAACTTAAGAGAGCTCTTTTGATACAGAACTAATTGTGACGACTCTATTTCGAAAGAATATTTAAAAAATAGCTACGCAAAAGCTACATATTAAAAAAACAATACAAAATAAATTAATCGAATGCTGTGGTAATGAAATTACTAATATAATGTTAGAAAGAGTAAATCAAGTCAAATATTATTTCGTAGTCTTTGATGAAACAACAGAATCAACTCACACTTTAGAAATAATTATTTGTCTAACTTATGTTTATAAAAAAAGAGGCGAGAAGAAGAATCTAAATCTTTTGAACCTAGAGTAAGAGGTAAAATTCTTAGAAAACTTATTTTTAAAAAATAAAGAAATATTGGTATTGATATAAATAAATGTATTGGTATTGGAACAGACGGATACTCAATGATGATTTCTGAACAAGCTGATGTTGTTACCGAAATTTAAAAAGTAGTAATGACATTTGCTAGTAAATGTATTTGTTTTAATCACGCATTAAATTTTTCAATATCTAAAATTTCATCCGTGCGGGCAATACGTAATTCTATTGCATTAATTGAAAACGTGATATCATTTTTTATTGTATCTTCTAAAAGACTTTATGTTTTTCAGATTGTACTCAACCGAGAACTGAAAAGTTTATGTGAGACTCTTTGGGTTGAACGATGTGAATATATTATACAATTTATTTATTCTAAAAAGAATAATCTTGTTGCTCTTCAGTATATTTCAGATTGGACAGGTAGTTTATCTTCTTATAAAGTCAAAGTACTTATTAAAACTTATTAAAGAATTCGTGATTTCTGTACATTGTCAGGCTTCAATTTCATATCTTTTTTTACCATTAACAAGATTATTTCAAAAGAAAAACTTAGACTTTTGTAATGCATCGAAACTTATTAACAATATAATATTTATAATTATGGAAAAACGTCATAATGCTAATAAAGAATTTAATGAAATATTTATGAAAGTTTAATTCTTCTAGAAGACTTTAAAATTCCTGTAGAAATTCAATGCATAAAAAATGCAAAAAATAGAACACGTGTTCCACATTCTTCTCCAAAAGGATTCTACAGGAGATCTTTTTACATTCCTTTGATGGATGAACCAATAACAGATTTAGAAACAAGATTTCCTAAAGATTCACTTAATTCATGTGAATTATCATGTATTCTGTCAAAAAATATTATACACATTAATGAAGATGTAATGATATTGAAGGTAAAGCATTGATGCAAAACTTATGGTTCATTAATATCAAGTGGTGAGTATGACATTGAACAATCATTACTTGAAGAAGTAAATCTATGGAAAAAGAAATAAATATCTTTGAAAGACTTATTCCAGATACAGTTGAATAAAAATTAGAAAACTGTGATACAGATATGTATTTGTTATTACATAAATTGCTAAATATATTACTAACTTGACCCATTAATTTTGCATCTGTTGAAAGAAGCTTTTCTTCCTTGCGTTGACCAAAAACATATTTAAGAAATCGAATAAGTGAAGAAAGGTTAACATGATTAGCTATGCTTCATATACATCAAGATATAAATGTTAATATTTTTAATGTTACTGAATATTTTGCTAAATCTCATTATGTAATTGCTCCCTATTGTTTGTATTTTTAAATAAACTTTTATTGTGATTTTTTAAAGTTTTGTTTCATTTGTATATACTTTGAGAAATATTTATTTAATATTAGGGTGAACCAAAAGTCTTTTCATATTTTTTATTAAAAATTTAAACATAATTTTACAACAAATAAAAAACATTTAAGTTTCAAAGTAAAGGCCATTTGAATCTATAGCTTGAACCCATCTATGGGCAAGTTGTGCGATCCCGCTGCGGTACCAAGCCTTGTTCTTAGAAGCGAAGAACTTGTGACACCCGTTTTCGACCTCGGCCAGATTATTGAAGCTGCGACCACGAAGAAAGTGTGCCATAGAGATGAAAAGGTGATAGTCGGATGGCGCAAGATCCGGACTATACGCTGGGTGTGGAAGAAGTTCAAAGGTGTCGAGATTTTTGATTTTTTTCCTTTGTTTGTTTGGCGGTGTGCGGTTTTTCATTGTCCTGTTATAGAAGAACTCGCTTTCGATTGATCAAAGCGGGGTATTTCTCGCCAAGTGCCGCATACATTCGATCAAGTTGGGCGCAGTAAAGGTCAGCGTCGATGGTACGACCATTTGGAACCAGCTCGAAGTGAATCACGCCTTCGAAATTCCACCATACACACAAAAGTGCCTTCCTTGAGAAACGATCTCGTTTCGCTACCGGTTTCGCCATTTGTCCGGGGTCCAACCATTGATTTTATTGGTTTGAATTACTGAAGTAAACCCAATTTACATCGCAAGTTACAATTCGACGGATGAAATGGTCATCGCACGGATTTTCAAGCAATTTTTGACAAGTTTCGAAACGCTTTTCGGCTTGAATTTGTGTCAATTCATGAGGCACTTCTTGACATCGTCTATTTACCTTGCCAAGAGCGTGAAGGTGTCGTACAATGGATGTTTGAGGAATATCGAGTTCGGCCGACAATCTGTGAGTACTTATTGACGGATTTGTCTCGACGGCTTCACGAATTGCTCCGGAATCTACGGTGATAGGTCAGCCTGAACGTGCATTGTCTCCGAGGTCAATGTCGCCTTCGTTGAACCTTTTAAAACCAATTTTATGAAGTACGATTTGAGACCACATTATCACCTTCAACTTTGCATATCTTTTTTGTTGCTGCAGTTGCGTTTAAACCCTGTTTCCAGTAATGGCGTAAAAGAACACGAATTTCAAAATTTTCCATGATTTTTCTAAAAGACCATAAAAATTATATTAATGACTAATTAGTAGTTCTAATATATATTGTGATAGAGCAGTTCAAGAGCTTTAAAAACATATAACACATGTATATAAAATATCTTTATTTGGTAATAAGAAACAATTGAACAAAAAGACGTAGAAAGTACGAAAAGACTTTTGATTCACCCTAATAATTAATTTGTTAGAATCATAGTAATATTTATGTATCAACTCAAATAATAACCGCACCAAAAGCCTATTGTTATTTCTGAATTATTTGTTCCATTTCTCTTAATCTCTTATAAATTAGAAATAAAAATTAAATATGTTTTTATAAAATATTTTAAAATAAAATTAAAAAAATATAAAATAATACTGTGTTTTTATTTAAAGAGTGAGTTTGGTAAACGTAATAACAAGTATAACATAGTATATTTATGCTTTTTTCTCATTTTCTATTTTTTTGTTTAAATCGGAATTACCCCCTAGATTCATAGTTTATATCCGCCCCTGATAAATGATCATAGTAAAATTTTAGCTTGATAATAACGATGATAACGAAATTTTACAAATTTATACTAAATTAATTTTTAGCAATATAATTAGTAAATAAGTGATAGAAATCGTCATTTATCAATTGAATTAAAATGTTATTAGTATTTTTTCAAAAGGATTCTCAAGAAATTTCTTAAAGAAATCATCCTATTCGTTATTATTCGAAATCGGAGTTGATTTAAGAGTCGGTCGACCAACACGGTTTTCGGTCGATTTCGTAAGCTTCCTGCTTTTTTTCGGCGAAGGAAAGAAGACAATGAATGAACGTATTTAATAAAAATTTTAATCTAAACACTAACCCTAACCCTAACTCCTAACCCTAATCCCTAACTCATAAACCACTAATCTTAACCCTCAAACCTTACCCTAACCCTAACCCATAATCCTATATAAATGACATGTTGATATTATTATTAATAACGAAAATTCGCAAATTTATACTAAATTGATTTTTAGCAATATAATTAGTAAATAAGCAATAAAAATCGTCATTTATCAAATAAATTAGTATTTTATTAGTATTTTCATAAACATTTTCACGAAATTCCTTCTAAGAAATTCCAAATCGTCGTTATTTGAAATAGGTGTTGATTTAACAATTTAACCACTTCCACAGTTTTCGGTCGATTTCGTCGGCTTTCCAGCATCTTTCGACAAAGGCGCTGTACCGACAAAATCGTCTCAATGCGGGCTATCAAGATTGAACACGTCTTTATGTGGATTCGCTCCGGCTCCTCTGCAATTTCACATTTTGATCATAGCCTGACCAACAAACAAACTAACAAACGCACTTTTTAGACAAATATGTTACATATTTTTACAAAATTTTATCGATTAATAAGAAACGGAACTTACAATTTTTCAATTCGTACAAATTTTTAACTTACTTTTTTATTTATCTATAAAAAACTAATTTGTATAGTAACTTTATAGTAACCATAATTTGCTCCCAGG
This sequence comes from Girardia tigrina, assembly GCA_001938485.1. Classification (NCBI taxonomy): domain Eukaryota; kingdom Metazoa; phylum Platyhelminthes; order Tricladida; family Dugesiidae; genus Girardia; species Girardia tigrina. The sequence goes on along the minus strand of MQRK01191401.1, from coordinate 56,051 downwards.
TATATTTTTGATTTTTTAATCGACACTTTTATTTTTATTCTTAATTTTTAATACTGAACAAAAATCACTTGAATGACATCCTGTAAGTAATTGTATACATTAATATTATAAATTAGAGGGTAAATAAAAAAATGTTGAAAAATAAATTTTAACGTAGAAAGAAGATGAAAAAAATATAAATAAGAAATCTCTAATATCTTTTAAAGTATCGTTCAAAAACAATTTAAAATATTTTTGCATCAATAAAAATAAACAATATTACTTTTTGAATTTTGTATAATTTTTTAATTGAATGTTACTTTGAAATTTTTTTAATTTTATTTATTAATTTTGAATAATTTTTTTTGAAATAAATTTTTACAAATTTTTAAAGATTTAATAAAAAAAGAATTTAGAAAATTTTTCAATATTGAATTTCAGTAGACTCGAATTATTTTTATACAATTTATTATAATTAAGAAAATATTTTGATTAATTAAATTTAATTTAAGATAAAATATTAAAAAAAACTTTATTTAAAAAATCAACCAAAAATAAATGTCATTAAATTTTATTCTTAAAAAAATGGAAAATAATATTTAAAAAAAACTGAATTAAAATTTAAATACAATAAGAAAAAAAACAGCTTATAAATTTTTCTTTTTCTTCTTTATAATTAATTATTGAAAGTGAATTTTCCAAATTCTCTCGATTTTTTTTTAAATATTACTAATAAATTATTAATGGAACAAAAATTTGTCTTTGGTTTCTTTTTGAAACTTACAGAAATATTTGTCTTTTTTTCTAAACAACAAAAGACGATTTTAGAAATTTTCTTTTGATTAAAACAAAATTGGGATTTGAATTTTTTTCTTAATTTGAAATGGAAAAAAAAGTAAGAATATCTCTACTCATTAAAATATTTGTCGGATGTTGAAGCTTGAAGAATATCTGGAAAAAACTTTCGAATATATTTGTTTATTAATTAAAAGACCGATGGATTTCCGCCGAAAGAGTACCGCGAATTTCTCACGTTTGAAATTATTAATTACCGATTTATATTTACCCTTGTCGGTTCGAGACCAATATCGAGCAAAAAAAAATTCTGTAGAACTATTTTCAACGAAGATTTTTTTTCTTTATTTTAATTAAATTTATTATCGAAAAAAAATTGTTCGATAATTCTCATTTTAACTGGAAAGATTTCTGTTGAAAATTTACAAAAAAAATTTTTAATTTAATTAAATATAAATAAATTATTTTTTAATTAAATTAATAAGTATGTAATAAAATTGTTATTAATTAATAAAAGTTAATGTTTTTATATATATTTTTCAAATAATAAGATTTCTGTAGAAAATTTACAAAAAATTATTAATTTGATAAAATAAAAATAAAAAAAAATTTTCAAGCCAATCAAAGTTTATTAATTTTGACGACTTAACCGTCATCGTCAGAACAATTGATTTTTTCAGACGAAAGTTACTTATATAGTAAAGTTAGGGCTTATGTTTTTTAGATTCCGAAACATTGAAATTTTTTGTTTCTGTTTCAAAATCTAATATTGAAAGTGTGTTGGGAATTCTATAAGAGCGATTTTTAGTACAGTAACCACAACTTCATGAGTTTTAATCTCATTATAACTCCCATAAAATCCTTTAAATATTTTACTCCAGGCAATAGATGAGAATACCCACTGAACTTAAGCATATCATTAAGCAGAGGTAAAGAAACTAACAAAAATTTTTCTAGTAGTGCCGAACGACAAAAATTTAACCCAGAACTAAATCATTGAATACCGGTAATTATGGTGTACAAGTAAAATTTTTGATGATGTTTTGTATTCTTAGTTCCCTTGATTCTGATATTGTCCAGAGAGGGTATTAGACCCGTTTGAATATGGGAAATCGTTATTGATTTTCCATTTAAGTCTGGTTGTTTGCAGTCAAATCGGGTGGTAAACTTCATATAAGGCTAAATACTTGTATGAGTACAATAGAAAACTAGTAACATGAGGGAAAGTTGAAAAGAACTCTGAAAAGAGAGCTAAGTAATTGGAGTTAGCTGTATAATGATATTTTTTCTTGCAATTTTTTTTATCATTGTTATACATTTAATATAATTTTTTTCATATCAAGACTACGACCAATGATATAATTTTTCTGTCGTAAGATTGAATATGCAGCTATAGAAATTTAAAGCCCCCAGCCGGATTTAAATGTTCCTTTATTGCTTGATGTATAATTGTCCTTTAGAATCACAAAACCTGGAGAAAAAAATTATGACGGATTGCCAAGAACTATTAAATGGTTTAATCAGATAAAATTATGACTGGTACATTTTTTTCATCAGTTTACAATTCATTTTTAACTCGTTTGGTATTAATAAAACAGCTATTTACTGTTTTGTTGAAAAGATGACACGTTCAGTTTATAACCGAATTTGTATAACCGAATAACAGTACAAAAGAAAAACTACCCTCTATCGATCCTCAGGGAATTCTTCATGACTTTGAAAAAAGCATCCCTGGAAACAGTGGATACAGCATTTTACAATGCTTTAATAAGCGATTGTTACTTTCATTTATGTCTGAGCGCTCTTCGAAAAGCTCAAAAAATTGAAACGAAGCCTGATTAGGAATTTTTAAGGAAAGAACAAAGATATTTTTTGAAAAAAAAACTGTTCTTTGTTTATCAATATTTGTTATGGTTCATTTCTATTGTGTTATAGCATACCTGGTCTGTAAAACAAGCAAGATCTCCCTAAATGTCTTGAGTAGACTTATATGAAAAGGTGTTAAACAGATAGAATTGAACGAAGTGGTGAATCAGTTTTCCGGATTTGAAAATGGAACCACTTTGAAAGCGTTTGTGAAGGAATAGCTAGAAAAATATATATCATTGAAGGGAATCTTTAATGCACTTCAATCTTTAATGCAATGTCCTCGCCCAACATCCTTGACTTTGTGAAAGGAATTTTAAAAAATATGCAAATAATAAAAAGTAATTATACAAAAAACATATTTTTTTATGGAATTTCAAGTATTCAACCCACGTTGCTTAAAGGATATAAACTTTTGAAACCAGGAGTTACAAATGCCATTCATCATTACTCATTCAGTGATCTTTGGCCTATATATATTTTACTTCCCATTCATTTTGTGTTTAATTAAAAAGTTAGTTGAAAAACTTTTTCTTAATAAAAATTAATTTTTTTTAAAAAATTTTTAAAAATTTTAAAAAGATTTTCTTATATAAAATATTAATATATCAGTATTTAAAATTCAACAACATTTGATTTACAAATCCATATTTTGTTAACAAGATTGGCCTTCATTATGCGATCAGATCACAAGTAAAGTATAAGGAAGTGTTTAACTTCAGATGTCACTGACATAACGTAATAATGGCATTGTCCATTTTAATACGAGTTTAATTCTACTAAATTTTTTAAATATAAATATTTGATATTATACCCCTCTTATTAAAGATGGATGAAAGCAAGGAGTATAATTTTTGAACTAACTTTTTAAATATTTTTTTCATACAAAGATTCTTATGAGAAATCCAGCAGTAGAACGCAAGTTTCATTGAATGATGAATACAGTATATGTTGCGTAAGTTACGAATTTACTGTAAGATATACGATCTCAGATACCGAAAATAATAAGACTCCCAAACTAATTGATTATGTCTTTTTTATGTCAACTCATTTTAAGGGTATTTTAGCCGTGAATTTTTGTAACCAATATCTTCCCTTCTTATAATCCACCCACATTCATTATCTTTTGCTTTTGGTTTCGTGTTTGTATTTCAATTCTAATATATCTATATATCCGACTTCACAAAACTTTTTTTCTGTTGCATAAAGACTTGTTGCATTAAAGACTCTTTCTCAATATAACTTTTAGTTTGAAAACTTTAATTAATTTTTAATAGACTAAAAATAAAAAATCAATTGATCTTTTTATAGAAAATAATGAAGAATTATTGTAAAATGAAATAAAAATATTTTTTATAAAAATTATTAAAAAATATGTTTTTGGAGGAAAATAATTGCTCTTACTATTTTTTTTGACCATTTTCTTTAATTCATTTACAGAGATGACGGGCAGTCTCTCCAATGTACGTCGTATGACACCCATTACATTTATATTCATATACAATATCAGAACAAAGTGTTAAAGGTGTAATAGATTTATTACTGAACATATTTTGAATTTTATACGATCGTGATATAATTTTAAAATTTAATTCATTGTTAGTTGATTTTAACAATTATTAATCAGTGACCTGGGGACGAGGGTTGATCCGTTAAAATATATTGTCTTTAAATATTTTTTAATAGATGAATTTTGTTTTTAATAATAAAAGAAGAAGACGCGAATATTATAACATAAATATTATAAATATCAATTTAATAAGACATTATTTTTCTGGAATATTTTTTTCTAATTTAATTTTAATTTAAAATAATTTTTTGTTTAATAAAAAAATATTTTTTAAATTTTAGAAAAATACATGTATGATTTTTCATAAATATATTTTTTACGTATATTTTAAATAAAGATTGGCATTTTTCGTAACAAAAAAAATAGTGAAAAAAAAATAGAAACACCCAAATGAATATTGGATTTTAAAAAGTTAATAAATATTGACTTTTCACATCATTTTTTTAATGAAAAAAAAATTAAATGAAAATAATCAATAATTATTAAATAATTATTGATGAAAGTTGGATAGTGAAGTTAGATGCCTAATTCAGCATCTGTAGAATGCAAACTGGGAATTATCATCAAAAAAAATCGTACACGAAACCTCGAAATGAAACTGTTAAATCCCGAGCAAAAGAGTCCGTGTGTGAGCACGAAAACAAATGACTGTTCCCCATGAGCAGGATGCATTGCTGAACACCGTGTCATTGTCAATTCGAAAGCCACTCAATCATATTTAACGTGGATTAATTGCCGCATCAGATGCGTTGCGTTTATCAACTCAATTGTGACATATGGATAGCTGTATGCTCTATCCAAAGTTATTTCCCCGGCACTGTGAATGGGGAGTTTTTTTTTGCTTTTTTTCTTTTTGAAATTTCGTTAATTTTTTTTTGTTTCAATAATATTTCAACTGACCACAATTAAAATTTGATAATAGATTGATTCAGTGACCGGTCTTGATAAGCTTACAAATAAACCTGTCAATTGCCACTTAAATTTCGATGTTTGGCTTTTTTTCACGAGAAATAGGAATTTTTTTTCAATGTGGATTTACTAATATTTTTTTCTTTCGGTGTGTTTTTTTCTTAAAAATTACTTTTTTTTGATTTGGAATGAGAGGTTGATAATTTTTTTTATTGTAGTTTTTTAGGAATTTTGTGGGGGTGGTAGAGGAGGTGGGCTAGGGGATCCGGTTTTACATTTGTCGGATTGGTGGGTCTTACTAGTAAAGCAATATTTTAGAATTGTTAAGAGTACTGGCCCATTCGATATGCAAACACTTTTACTATTACATTTAGAATCATTTCAATTCTCGGAAGTTCTTTCACCTTTCGTCATCATTCTCGTAAGTATAATTTCTCAATTTTTAATAATGACTATTCGAACAAATTTCCTGACATTTATTATTATTTTAATTTTTAAATATTTAATAAAATTATAAAAAAATAATTAAACTAATTTTAAAACTATTTCGAACCTCTAATATATCTTAAATTAAGACATATACAAGTTTATTTTAATTTTCGAAAATGATTACTTATATTAGAAATTTTCATATATGATTGCCTTTTAAATTTAAATTTTATCAGATTATAAAATTTTCATTAATTTAAAAAATGTAAATTCTGTTCGAATGATCAGTTATCGCAAATACAATAAAGCACCAATTTTCCAACTGGGTGAGAGAATATCAATTCCAATTTCAGCACACTCAAATGTACACACCACATCCATACACAATTTAAAATATTCCTCCCAAGAATAAATTATTTCAATTTATTTTATTGGTAAAAGACATTTGAATTTAAAATCAGTTGCCGCGTCAATTCAATTGGGATTCATAGTTAAAATGTTTTTTATTCGTGAATTCAACCGGTATTAATTCGGTCGGATTGCCGCATTTTAATAGGTACTACCGTTGTTTTTAATTAATGATGTTTTATAACGGGATTTTAAGGAAGTATCCAACAATGTTTGACACATTCTCATTACCGATGACGTGCCGGAATTTGATACAGTAAATATAATTTACAAACTCATGAAATGAATTTGTTTTTGCAAGTTCATTAAAATTAATAGAAAAAAAAGACATGCAGGATTTTAATTAAATTTACAATATAAAAATTTTATTCTTCGTATACAAAAAATCTTTAAAAATATTGAAAATATTATTTTATGTAATTAAAATAAAATAAATTTTAAAATAATGGCGAATTTTAATATTTCAATACTAGCGCCATTTTAAAATATATTTTATGATAATATATTTCGACGGTTTAACTGCATCAACAGATCACTGATTGAAAGTACCGTTTAAAAATTGATTTTTGGACTACGCAATGTTATTAAAATTGCTCTCACTTATTTTTAAAATGCTCGCACATAATTCTGAAATCATTTATACTAGAGTTACATTAACAAGTTTTCCTTTGCTCAGCAACCTTACTCTTACCTCTCTACATGCGCGTTTTTGGACTCTTGTAGAGATAACAAGTAGTCTCTCCAATTTATGTGGCATAGCTTCAAATTACATGATCTTTAAGTATCTGAGATACCGAATTCTTTAGGTTTTCGAATTCTTCAGAGTAAAGCAAGCTCCATGAATCTCCCCATGTGGAGGAATTTCGAATCTTAAGACCCTTCTAAACTTTATCCTTGACTTTTTCATTCAGTGGTAAATAATTAGTCCTTTTTGACAGAGGATTCTTAATTTATTTTCTTTAAAATATTTTGTCTAAATTTTCACGAGTATTTTAATCAATAAAAGACTTAACATATTCATTGTTATTATAAAATTCATTCAATGTTTTAATGTTTTTACAAGATCTCATAAGTAGAAAAAAAGGATAAAGAAAAATAAAGCAAGTTTTTGAACATATTCCTATTTAAATCTAGACTCACATAAACTAACTGGTGATGTGTATAAATCTGTATCAGTTATTTACGATTTATTTCTGTTTCAAAATGATAGTATCTCCTATCAGTTATTAAATCTAGAAACAGTAATTTATTATTTCATTCCTAACCTCAAAGCAAATATTCTGATGAATAGAATTCATGTTATTTAGAATGGAAGAAAGATGTTCCTGAGATTTAAAAACCAGAAAGAAAACACCATCAACTTATCTTTTATATAATAACAGTTTATTTCCTGAATAAATATCTATTTCACTTTCAACGATTATCCTCCATTTTTTCTTTTAATGCAAGCGCTAATGATGATCCCATTGCGACCCTATCTATTTCTAAAAAATACGCATCTGACGTATAAAAAAATTGTTTTTCGGAAAGTAACTTCTTCCAGATCTCTATATTCTAATGGTTAAATGCTATAGATTACAACATAATTGGATGTTTTCCCGTAAAGGAACATTAGTAAACAGACTTGATGCGTTGAAAGAAACCAAAAATTCATTGTTTGAAACGATTTTGAAATTATAAATAGTATTTACGAAATCAAAGCTATCCTGACATACAATAATTCAGTAAAGAATAAAACAGCGCTGAGAAAACAGATTCTAATGGAGTGTATAATGCATAGATCAGAGTCATATGCAACGGAATCAGTACCAACAGAGTATAACCTTACACAAACCAAACCGGATAATGATTCAATTGGGGCTCTAGAAACCATTTCTATGTCAATGGTCCCAATCGCTATGGAGATCTATAAAAAATTAGCAGGAACCTAATGATGCACAAGCAGGATTCCTGCAAGGCAAAAAAAGAGACTAGCAGTAACTGAAGTTTATATCAGAATGCAAATTGTTAAGTCACTATTGAGTGACAGTTAATCTGGTCTAAGAAAAAAGAGTGGTAAAACATAGTGTTGAGGTGGAACTTGTCATGTGGGAGCGGGTTCGTCTTCCTAGCGCAAGGTTTGATTGGAATATGAGTCAAGATGCTGTAGGACATGAAAATGTTCAAAACTCTGGGTGGTATCAATGTAAAGGCTAACAGAGCATAAATAAATTTTGGTGCCAATTGTGTTATTAAGACTGGTCGTGGTAGAGGACATAAAAAAGTAAGTCGAATAAAATCTTAGAAATTGAATTTTTTCCTATTAAAAAGTTGTTCAAATGAAGAAAGAGATGATATTCAGTTGTAGTTAGGCCTGATGAGTATGGAGAATGATGCAGAACTTCCAACTCAAGTTCCTCTAAGTTTGTCATGGTTTTAAGGACAGTATGTTGTTTTTAATTGTCGTGAAGCAAGATGGAAGTCAAGCTGTTTACCAAACTCGGCTTTTTTCTTTGATTTTACACAACATATTTTACAATTGATTACAGTGATCGACGGACATGGTTTCATGAAGTCATAATATATTCCACCCGTGGCAGACCATCAAACACTCACCATCAGCTTCTTTTGAAGATTTTTTGGAGTTAAATTGCATTTTGGTGCTTCATTCGTGTTCATGCAGTGTGCTGAATGTTTGCGATTGTCACATTAGATCTACTTTTCCCCAAAAGTGATCCGAAATTTGATGATATTTATAACGAGAAAGCATAATCAAGCAAGCATTCGAATGCCTATGTTTCTGCTTTTCATTCAACTCATGTGGAATCCACTTATCCAACTTTTCACTTTAACAATTTGAACCAAGTGATTCAATATTATGTGCTTTGTAACAGCAAACGTTAGCAAAGAATCAAGAGCACTTTGCTATGGATCCGACTCTACGGTTACCTTCAGTTCGTCATTGTCTACCTGCATTCGAGACTCATTATTGAGGTTAATATTATCTTTCACAAATTTCCTGAACCACTTTGAGACTCCATGCTACGCATTATTATTGTGCACAAATACACTATTGATGTTTCACATGGTTTATGATACTGAACTTTCACGTAAGAACTCGTACTTCATAATAGTTTGAATTTCTGCCTTTATTTTAATCAATTTTTATTGATCTGTTCAATAGACAAGATATGTAGTATTCAAGTAAATAAAACCGAGCAACAAAATTTTAAGTCATTGTCAAATTTGAACTACTTTAATTATGCCTACAAATTTAATACTTGACAAAATAATAAAAGACGAAGAAGAGCTGGTAAATAAATGAATTTATAAACAAAGGATAAATTGAAATTATAAAAAAAACGAGTTATATAAAAAATATTTTAAAATATAATTTAAAAATTTCCATCAAAATATTACTAATTGAAATCGATTATTATTCTAACGAAATAAAAAATAAATTGATTTTAAATTTCAAAAACATTAAAAAAAAAAGAAAAAAAATTCCGATCTATTCCAATCTCTCTATTAATTACGATATTCGTTTCGTGCACTTAAATATGTCTTTAACCAATAAATAAATCAACATTGTTTCATTTAAGTGAGTCTGGATGGAAATTTATCACTCGATGAGCAGTGACCGTTCAAACCCATTAAACGAACAATTACGGTAGCATTCATACTCGACCGGCCTACAACTGCTGATTTGGTTAAATCAAGATATTGTTGATGACATTTTATTGCCGAAATCAATTTACTGAGAACATTAAAGAATTTCCTGCAACATTTTCTAGAATGCTAGATGGAAACATTGTTGTTTGATTGGGAATTTTATAAGAAAAAATAATATTAATATTTGAAAGGAGAAAAAAGAAAATAAATTAATAAGGGTTTTGTTTTGATAATTTGGTTCAATGATTTGGTAATGGTACCCACCAATAATTATGACTAATAAATGCACTTTTTGTTAATCCTCTTTTTCTTTAAAGAACGAATAAATCATTCATTTCAGACAATAGAAAATGAAATTTGGTTACTAGACGAACACAATCCATTACATGTACTTGGATATTCAATCAAGGGACTGAGGATATGCGCCAAGACAGAGATTGGGAACTTGTTAGGTAAAAGGCTAAGCAGTTCCAACTTTTGAAAATAGTTTATGAGCATATGAACATGGTTTAAAAAACCGTTATAATAAAACTGGACTCAGAAACAACTTATTTATGCTCTGAATTCACATTTAATATAATAATATAAATAATGAAAAAAATATGAAAATATTTAATTTGACTATATTAAACGATAACAATTTAACAGAAAGACAAAACGAAAGCGTATGAATAATCAAAAAATTGGAAATTGTGAGTCCTAAGATGTAATAGAACAAAATATTATTTATTCGAATACATATTATTGTCTCAAATTCTTGGACGAATAGATTGTAAATAAATAGTTTCAACAAATGTCTTGAATTTTTGGTCAAATAGATTAATAAATAGTTCGAATGAATATATTTCTTTTTTGTCAATTGATAAATGAGTTCAGTGATCGCTTTTCAGTTTTCAGACGTAATTTTTAGGAATCATCAAGTAATATTCATTTATCTTTAATTTTGATTACTTTAAAATGAATTTTAATTTTTATATACAATTAGTTCAATTATACAATATGTATTTAGTTCGTATATGTAATGTAATTATTATTTAATATAATTTTATATATATATATATATTAAATATAATTTTATATATATATATATATATATATTGAATTGTGAACGCAAGTTTAGTATTTCGAAAATATAATTTGATTAAAACTTTTTTTATATAATTATTGGACATGTTTCGATGTTTACATACATCATCAGCAATTTGAAAACAATTTTAATAGATACATTAACTTTAAAAGGTATATTAGGGATTAAATATTATTATTTATTAAAGTATTATTGGGTAATAATTGCAAAAATATTTTAATTAAAAATTTTAAGTATTGAAATGTAGCGACAACGAAAATAAAATTTTTATTTAATCAAAAAAACTCGCTTTCAATATTTGAGCCAAACATTAGTTCACTTAAACAAACTGTTTTTTGCATCACAAGGATTAACTCTATACAACATCCCCACAAGATTCGTCAGAACACGAATCTTCATCAACCACATAATCCTCTAAATATTTGGGTCTTCTCCGCTGGCGTTTCATGTCAATACTCCTAGATTCATCAACTTCGAATTCCTCTTCCCAAGATACAGATTTGTCATTAACGTTCTCCGGCTCAACTCTCCTCGGCCGTAAATCACCGACATGCCGAGGGAAACTCGATCCATTGCATTC